>JAVRXN010000001.1:23615917-23874962 GCA_033556935.1 Timema podura
TAAAGTTATTGGTGTTAGCCATGGCTACAGGTAATTTAAATACGTTTTAAAATTAACTAATTCATCTGTGCAGTAAATTTTTGTTTCTATGTCACACGACGCATTCGTTATTTCTAAATAATATGCCCACTATATGCTGTACTTAATTTTTTTCTCATTTTTAAATTAATTAGTTGTTTTAATATAAAAATATCTGTTGGTAAAAATAAATCAAATATTGCTCAAGTAGAAAATTAGAATTTAATTTTCTTCACATGTTAATCTAAACAGTTCTTGAATGTTTGTCAGTGGTGTCCTAGAATTTAATGACAACATTTTTTATTCATTTAAAAAGTTTCTCAACTTATATGCTTAAGATAGATATTCAACAATTGTTAATACCACTATGTAAAGAAAATTAAACTGTTTCTGCTTGAGCCATATCTTATATATTTTGTACGAAAAAAATTACTTGCTATAAAAATTACAAAATCAATTACTATTTCTCACGTTTCATACAATCCCATCTTAACGTAGCTCTCCCCATTACTGTAGAGAGAAGATAATAAAATTACAGAGATAAATATCACCCTCAGTTCACCAGTTGGTATACGAATCTCAACCTCTCTGTCAAAAGTGACCTTGTGTTATTCAAGTCTAACTTTATAGACCTCGTGACCCCCGGAACAAATATTGCTCTCCCACGTTCACAGTTTCTGCAGCTATAAAACTTTGTTATATCGTAGTCCAACATATGGAAATTACTACAGTTATAACTAATCTGTTATTCAAAATAATTATATGGTCGTCAATCCCCACTTACAAAATCTATTAGCCCAACTAAATTATTCAAACAATCGAGAAAAAGTCATGAATATAAACACTTTTTACAAAATATCTCATAGGATTATTATTATTAGGACCACGTCTTACTACCCGTTCGGTTTATACGCACTTACGCTAATGTGTAATGTGATTATGAGATGAAATGGAGGACTTACAGTTTAACGTGAGATCCGAACCACGGTGTATGCCTGGCATGACACACATTCACAAGTTGTGATTAAAACACGTCTTGTCAGAGGTGAAGGAAGGGTTTGGCAATCAGATAAGTAATCCGGGACCTAGGATTGAACCCCGGACCCCCGGCATGGAAGTCGGAAACCTTACCCCTAGACCACCAGGTCACCCCTAATAGGATTGAGTATTTCAATGTGTCATTGATGACCTTCACTTTATTTAGATCAAGAGATTGTCAGAAGATTAAAATATACTCTTTATTCTAATAAAGCTATTAAATAAACAAAAGTATTAAGTAAAAAATGTTACCAGTTTATCTAAAGTAAAAAAATAATAATTTAAAAATCTGTCTGCACCTTTTTATAAAAACATTTAAGACCCATTCACAAATATTTTCAATGGAAACAATATTAATTTTTTAGTTCAGAGATCTAAATAAAGGTTGTAATTTCGAATAATATATCTAAAATATGTATGTGGATAAACTCGTATAGACAGAATCAGTAATGAATGGTTGCTAAAGGAGTGCGATTTGAAAGGGAATCCATTAAGGAAATGTGAAAGAAGTGTCTACGTTGGTTTGGGCATGTTGATTGAGTGACGAGGCAGATAAATGAAGGTAGATTGTGTGGATCATAAGGAAGGGGTAGGCCATGAAAGACGTTGCTAAATGTTGTAGACGAATGTGTGAAAAAGAGAAACATTAATAGTTTTAAAGTAATTGAGCCTGTATGACTCGTGTATAGATGTTGTTGAAGCGAAGGGAGTATGTAAGAATAGGGAAGTGTGGATTAAGTTAGTGAGGATGGATTGAGTAAGAAGTTGTTTTTTGAGCTATATGCACAGTTTCATGCCTTTACCATAAGGGAACGGAGTGATCAAGTACCTATGTAATTGTGTTATGTAAGTTATCAAGAAATTTATATACACTTTATTTTTTCCAAATAGTTGATATTTAGTTGTCACTTAATTTTAAAAACTATGTAGTTTTATACCTTGAAGGTACTGATTCAATGCTAGGTGTTACCTAAAATAATCCCTTATTTGCATAACGATGGTCAATAACATTCCTGCAATACAATTAGGCTTATATTCAAGGATCAATTTAACTTTCATTTTGTGTTCACGTAATGTAAATAAACATAGTGTGTGATCAATTTTCACGTAACATAATGTAACGTAACGTAACCAATCTAGAAAAAACACAGACAATGAATTGGAACTGTTTGAACACAAATTTTTCACTAAAATATAACTTAAGAAGTTAAAGGGGTTAAGGCTTCAAGTACTTGCAATCAAAGTTTACTGGAGCTAAAAAAATTAAATGTCAATAAGCGGTCACGTCGTTTTAGTGTTAGCGAGATACAGACAAAATTAACTATACTGAAGAAGACGTCTGCACGCCAAACACAAACAAATGAAGTAATGGTGGCAATGTTCTTGTCACTTGCAACATGATTGGATGGCTGTAGTGCATATAACGTAACGTAACGTAATGTAACGTAAAAGTTCTCCCCTGGACAAATCTTATGTTAAATAAATGTCACGTCAGCGTTAAGTACATCGTGATGGCCCCGTTTTAAAACTCGAGGATACAGTTTTATGTTAATCTACGTAACCATTTAGTGATATTTAAGATTAGTCGTGATCCTATAATTATTAATAAACACACTATCCTACGTAAAGGTTGCTTTTATTACTCTTACTTACTCTATGATATTATGAACTCGAAAGTTCATTGCCATACTAACAAAAGTATGCAACCTATCCCTATCTTGAGCTAGTTCTATCTAGTCTATCTCATTACACATATCTTGAAGCTAGCACTATCTTGAGCTAGTTCTATCTAGTCCATCTCATTACACCTATCTTGAGCTAGCTCTATCCAGTCTCCTCATTACACCATATATCTATCTTGAGCTAGCTCTATCCAGTCTATCTCATTACACCATATCTCTATATTGAGCTAGCTCTATCCAGTCTATCTCATTACACCATATATCTATCTTGAGCTAGTTCTATCCAGTCTATCTCATTACACCATATCTCTATATTGAGCTAGCTCTATCCAGTCCACCTCATTACATCCTTCTCTTTCAGGTCCATTCTAATGTTATCCTCCCATCTGCGTCTAGGTCTTCCCATGATCTCTTCCCATTGGGTTTTCCCGTCAGTACCCCGAACTTGTTTCTAGAATCTTCCATTCACGCTGCATGTCCTAACCACCGTAATCTATGAGACTTGATTATCCTAACAATGTGTTGTGATGAGTACAGGTTATGTATCTCATCATTATAAAAATTACTCTACTCCCCAGTAGCCTCATACCTTTATGGACCAAATATCTTCCAAAGCACCTTGTTCTCGAAAACCCTAAATTTGTTTTCTTCGTGTAAGGCAAGAGACCACGTTTCATCCTCGTAGAGAACAACAGGTAAAGTTATTTTTTTTTTTGTTGGTTTTTTCAGTCTTGTTCTCATATATGAATATAAATAATGAATTATAAAATACTAAAAAAATTAAATTTATAAATTCGACATTATTTCAAATTGGTTTCGAAACTACCGCTGTCTTAATTATTTTTAGGAACTTTTGGTAACTTTCTCGAAAATATAATTGAGCTGAGAGTTGTGAATGGAACCGACGCCTCTCCGGGGGAGTACCCATATGTGGTAAGTTTCGTTTATGTATAATAATGTTTTGTTACGCCTTAAATTGTTTTTATCTGCTCATTTATTAAAATGCAATAGGCCCATACGACATCTGTGGAATTCTTCCTACACTCGTAGCTTAGTTTTTAAAATATATTTTTTAGGTATTAAACGCACACTTTTTGAGACAAAACACTGTCTACATACTAACTAAATTTTAGAACATACACAGCAGCCAATCCCCCGTCCGTTATTTCATCAATACAAAAAGAGGAAGCTCCAATTTTTTTTAGGCTATGCTGGTAATAAAGCTCAACTGAGTTCAGCCGCAGGACATTATCTTAGTTAATAGGTTGGCTAATTACTGTTCATATCGGTAGCACCAGTTCGTTTCTAGGGAAACTATGGAGGTTAAGACAATGTCACATTTGTGTACTAGAATCGTCCTGTTTTCCTGATACTATAATAACAAATCTGGTAATGGGGAATTTTCACTCTTTATTTGTTTAGGTTAAGTTGAGTTGTAAGCCATGTTTTTAAACAGCCTTGTGTTTATAAAATGCACGTTAAATTCACAAACAATATACAGCGCTATATTACTATATAAATTATAAATGTTTATTCTGATAAAAAGTTGTGAAATATTTAAACCCGAAGCACTAAGGTTTGAAATAATAAAAAATTCATGTTTTTGTTTTCTTTTTGCACAATTTTTTTTGAGGTATATTATAAGTATAGTGATATTTTTGAATATTTGCGGTGCTGGTTTAATAACTGCCTAACATAATCGTTTTTAATTTGTAGCACAATAGAATCAAAGACGGTCATTACAAAGTTACAAAGTGTATTTGAATGAATTTTAAATTAGTTATATTTATTTAAAATAACATATTTATTCTTTATTCCAAAGGCACGATTTTTAGGTTCTTTATGATCGGGCTAAGTAACACTGCTAAAATAATAGTACAATCACATTAAAAATGTGTGAACTCGCACCATTTAACTGCATTGGTATAGTAGTAATATTACATCACCCTATTGGGTGGTTTATTTATTTTAATTTTTTTTTTAAATTTTAAATTAAATACAATTTAAATCTGAGGAATTTTATCTGCCTGCAACTTTACACTACTGACTATTAAAATCTGTCTTTTAAATTCATAATATAAATGGTCATATATTTTATTAATTATTTTTTCAGACAGCGTCTTACTACCCGTTCGGTTTACGCCCTTGTGTACTAATTAGACTAATGTGTTGAGGATTACGAAGGTTGAATTTAAATAAGGTATAAACACACTTGCGTGGAGGAAGAGTGTAAACCCATTTAGGAACAACCACACTCAATACACACGACTGGGATTCAAACCCCAATCTTCCCACCATTGGCGTTCTAGTCTATTGGAGAGCGATGACTTAGGCCCTTTCTACATAATCCGTGTCCGTAGCTCGTAATCCGTAATCCGTGGTTCGTATTCGAGTCTACACATTCAATATCCTTAATCACATGACCGGGCCAACCAATAAGATAGAGAATTCGTTCAATAAAACTCGTCGAAAGAAAATCGTCTACAGCAAGGAACAACTGCCAAGCAGTACGCTGCTCAGTAAAAGATACAAAAAACCTTTTTGAAGAAAACGCTCAGAATGCAATAATGAAATTTAGTTTAAGTGCAATAACAATAAATATATTTAAAACACGATATAGTTAGCAATGAAATCCTTTCACTATTATTGATGCTTTTATTTTGACTCGCGCGCACGTGTTTACTTAACAGTGATTCGTAGTCCGTATAAACTAGTCCTTAGGACAAGGGTCTTTAACTATTTTATGTTCAACGGACAAAGTTTTTGTCTCTTGTTGGCTCTCAGGCCGTAATATGTTGACAATATTAAATGAACAATTAATTAAATTTATTTTTTTGCGTCCGGAGTGTCTCAGCTGTGATGAGTGAACGCGAACATTCCCGAATATGTTCGAGCGCACCCGAAATATTACTCTCTCCCTTGTCTACTAGAGTAGTCATTTGCCAGTTCAAGGTAAATTTGTACAAAAACGTAGTAATTTTCTTATATATATAAAGAAAAATTCGTTTATAAAATAAATTAAATACATATTTATTTTATTATTTAACTATGTAAAATATAATCTGTATTTGATAATTTTTTTATCTTGAAATAATTATATATTTTTCATGAGTCTGTGGGCCGCAAGTGGCCTGCGGGCCGCGGATTGGAGACCCCTGCCTTATAAAGTTAAAGTTGAACAACTTCTACGGAGTACGGACCAGAATAAGGACATAATCAGGACTTTGTAGACAGAGCAATCTTATATATCGCATCGAGTTCTTACAGACTCACGGACTTACGGATACGGATTATGCATATGGGCCTTAGACCATGCGGCCACCAAAGCGGGTTGGTCAAATATTGATAATCTAGCTATTATTTGTCTTCATTTGAAACAAAAATATTTTAATGTGTGAAAGTTATTAATATTATATTTATTCTCACATAGGTGTCGATCCAGGAAGATGAAATTCATGCTTGTGGAGGGACAATTGTGAATAAACTCTGGATCTTAACTGCCGGGCACTGTCGACCAAAGGAAGAGTAGGTTACTTAAGAGTGTGCAAATAATAGGCTTAATACAAGTAGACTACGCATGCCAGATCCCAAATTTTCAAAGAAAGTGCCTTTTATAAAGTACAAACAATTATTTTTTGCGGCTAATATTGATAAGATATCAACAATATTATCAAATTTATGTTATAAATTTCATTCTATAATTCAAAAATAGCGCTGAAAGTCCCATGACTTGACGTATGAAAAATTAAAATGATTTTAATAACTTTTAACTATCAACAAATTGTGTTCCTATTTGAAATGAAGTATATACTCTGTCTACCCCGAAATGTAGAAATTACCTCGTATTCCAGTCCTATCTTATAATTTAAATCATAGTAGAACCATGTAAGGTAAGCTTCCTGCCACCTTAAAGGTAAAATAAGGGTCATGAACATTAATTAATTTGTAAATTGTATACCTTTATGTTTCAGAGCCGGCTACGACTATTCCTATCGTAGCCGGAACCAACCTATGGTATGAAAACAGTTCCAGGCGTGCTATAGAATATTTTGTGCCTCATCCCAATTTCACGGCCAACATTTATGGCATACCTGTGAACGACTTAGGACTTTACAAGGTAAATAAATTTGGGACCACTCTGGAATAAACAACGGATCCAAGTACACACGATAAATAAAATCTCTGGTGTTATAAAAGCTTACCTCAGCTGTTGATCTCGTGGTCACCTTGTGAATCATTCTTGAATATACGTATAAAATTCTGTTGGGTAGAGTTTTTGGGTATGTATGAGTCTGGATAATAGAATAGTATTACCCTAACCTGTAGTCACAAATGTTCGTAAGATACATCGAATACAGAAGTTTAATGTAAATAAATGCGCGGGTCAGTGGAATAGTATTTTCCTTTGGGTATAATGGTCGAACTTCCAACCGCTACGAGAGTCAAGAACGCAGCTAAACAAATTTAATAAAACACATACAAATCTAATGATACCATATTCACAGTTTTTATTAATTTCAGGACAACAAGAAAACTTTACTTAAAACCCGAACACAATATTGGTAGCTCCTTCTATAATAATGAAAACTAACACGGGTTTTGATGCCGACTGACCTCTATAGATGAGTGGATGAATGCACACTACAACAAGAGGGTGAGGGGAGGGAAGCCACACTCAATGTCAACAACAATCACCTTCAGTGGCATCATCCACAACTAATAAGATGGCTACAACAATATTTGTATATGGGTGTAACTCAACTCGTCCACTGTTATTGTTCTGCGAAAGAAAGTAAACACATCAACTGGTCTACCCTCCGACACATAAACTAGTCCACCCAAACTTGGATTGTCAGTGCAAAAGCATACTAATTACACACTGTATACCGTAAATCCCCTCTTCACCGCACCCCAAAATCAAGAAGTAAAATTTCAAAGCACTGGTATCACAGTTGGTCAGTCAAAATATTAAATATTACATTCAATCATTTCACATACATTGTATTAAAATCAAGCAGTTATGCTAGGTTAGGTTAGATTAAGTAGTTAGAGTCGTAATTACTTAGTACGCTTTTGCACTGAACAGTCCAAGTTTGGGTGGACCGAGTTGATGTGTCGGAGGGTGGACCAGTTGTATGTGCTTACTTTCTTCGGCAGAACAATAACAGTGGACGAGTTGAGTTATAGCCTTGTATATGAATATTGTATCATTTATGTCTTCAAACATTAATATTTTATTCAAGCATCATAATTATAAATTACACGTCTTTTCAGTGGCGTATTCATGGTTATAAGGTGGGATGGGAGGTAACGCAAGTTAAGGTGTATTATTTACAGTTTTTATAGCACAAATTTTGTTCGCCAAATAAAATAAAATATTGGTTAAGTATTTATATTTAGTTTAAATTTGTACATATTGTAATACCAATTTGTTCTTGACTATGTATCTTGAACATAGTGGCATTTGACCAGATACTTTTTAAATAGGATAGATAAGGTCCAGGTCAAATTAAGCTATGCTCATGACCGATAATCAAAAACAGTTGAGATCACGATGTGTAAACTAATTAATGTAGTATCTAATTAAGTTATCCCTTATTTATTTTTGCCAATATAAACTGAATATAAACTGAAAAAATATGGCTCATGATTTGCTTTCATTACCATCCCACCTTTACTCAGAGGAAGCGGATTACAATTAAAGTTATGCTGACCACTTTTTAATTAGTCTAAATGTTTATTGTCACTGAAAATATTAATGTGCTCCAGATTAAAATTTAAAAGTAAATAGTTAGTAAGGAGGATTACTTCAAAATATTTTCCTTTCTATGTAAACAATGTTAACGAGTTTTAATCAAATTCCAAAACGTTAGAAATAGTAAAGTTTATAGCAATTTAAATGTTTAATTTGGAGCCAAATACACCTACAGAAAGCAGTGGTTTTCCAACAAAAATAAATACATATTTATAATATTTAAAATTATTGGTAGAAGCCCTAAATTGCCAAAATATTTGAATAAAATGTCCTTATTGTTTTTTTGATACTGATGTCTCCTCCTATCAATACTTTTATTTCTATAGTGTTACTTGGTAAAAATATTGATACTTTTCTTACGATAACATATCTCCATTCAATAATAGGCAACATATGCCGCCCTTTTGGAAGTTTCACCCACGCGCAAAAGAATATCCCTCTTAAAGCGAGAGTAGGCGATAAATCATTTAACCGACCGACTAGCTCTAAAAGGTGAGATATTTGGATGCGAACTGAAGAGGTCCAGATAAACGAGTATCTACTGTGTTTTGTCTTTGTATGCAGTTGCTGGAGCCCCTGGAATACACGAGTTTGATCCAACCCGTCACACTTCCGTCTCCGGATTCAGTCATACCAGGAGGAACATCAGCGTATGTCGCTGGTTGGGGACTCAATGAAGTAAGTATTTCAAGAAGCGTTTTATGCTGAGTCCAGAATTTATTTATTTATTTAGCACCGCGTCTTACTACCCGTTCAAGTTATACGTCTAAGTACTAATTACGCTAATGGATCAGGAATTGGGAAGGTTGAATATAGAGGAAGTGAACCCGAATTTGCGTGGAGGGAGAATGGAAAACCATTTAGGGAAAACCACCCCAGTTCACCCGACCGAGATTCGAACCTCGATCTTCCCGTCCTCGGCAGTCGAGCTCAACACGACTAGCGCGTTAGCTAACTACGCCACCAAGGCGGGTCTCCAGGATTTAGACTCCCGATGGATAGCGGGGGTAAAAAAAAAGCTACACTACTGAGTTTCTCAACCCTTTTGGGATATAATAGTTGCTTATTTGGTGTTTTTTTGTCGTGCTTGACCTAAGACAATCAGACATTAGTTAACACATTCGTTCTAAGACTCTAAATAAAATACAGGTGTTAGGTTCTTTCTAGACCATTGTTTCCCAAACTGTGGTACGTGTACTCCCAGTTCCACGCAAAGGATTTAAGGGGATACGCGACCTACCACTGATTTTATTAATTCTTTATTTCATGATAGTAAGTCTCGTAAACCAACTAAACGCAAAATTTGAAGTGATATCGTGGCTTCATATAGGCCATTACTTCTTTTTGTCACGGCTTTAAAATTTGAATATAATATAATATAATATATAGCACCGCGTCTTACTACCCGTTCGGATTATACGCTTAGGTAGGCCTACTAATTACGCTAATGGATTAGGAATTGGGAAGGTTGAATTTAGAGAAAGTGAACCCGCATTTGCGTGGAGGGAGATTGGACAACCATTTAGGAAAAACCACCCCAGTTCACCCGAACGAGATTCGAACCTTGATCTCCCCATCCTCGGAGGTCAAGCTCAACACGACTAGCGCGTTAGCCAACTACGCCACCGAGGCGGGTCTTTAAAATTTGAAACAATCTTTTTTTTTAATAAGTATTGGTGTTCTTTTATTTATGAAGTCGACCTTGGTTGTATTGGGGTAAGGTGATCACCTTAGAACCCGATGTTCGTGGGTTTCAAACCCAGCTGGGGGTCGACGGATTTTTCTTGAGAGATAAAAATCCGTAGCACAACTTCTTTCGGAGGGGAAGTAAAACCGTCTATTCCATGTCGATTATGGCGTGTAAAAGAACCTTGGAAGGGGTGTGGAAATACCTTTCCCGGCAAAATTGGTATGTCCTTTCACTCTCGCTCATAGAGATTCTAGTGTGCTGATGTAATCGGTCTGTTCATAAAGAGTACTTTAAATACCTCAAATAAATAAATAAAATGTATTTATAAACTGCTGAAAGGGTTACGTTACTTAGGCCATGGTGCCGAAAGAGGTAATATAATAATAATAATAATATTTAGCACCGCGTCTTACTACCCGTTCGGGTTATACGCTTTAGTACTAATTACGCTAATGGATTGGAAATTGGGAAGGTTGAATTTAGAGGAAGTGAACCCGCATTTGCGTGGAGGGAGAGTGGAAAACCATTTAGGGAAAACCACCCCCAGTTCACCCGACCGAGATTCGAACCTCGATCTCCCCGTCCTCGGCGGTCGAGCTCAACACGACTAGCGCGTTAGTCAACTACGCCACCGAGGCGGGTAAAGAGGTAAGAGATTGGTGAAAGTTTGTTAGACCCTTTTGTACCAGAGGTGTTATTTGAACAAAAGGACGAGTAGATGAACTGGTAAACAATGTGTTTGTTCATCTCCAGACCACCCAAGGTTGGTACACGGACACTCTTCAAGAGGCTGAGATCTTTATCTACTCCGACGAGGATTGTGAGGCTATGGATTGGGGTTTCCACCCTAGCAGAGACTACGACCTCTGCGCAGGGGTTGACGGGGGTGGAAGAGGAGAGTGTCTGGTAAGTTCCTTATAACTAAAGTCAGATTTTTTTAATGATATATTATCTTTTCTTTTTAGCACCGCGTCTTACTACCCGTTCTGGTTATACATCTCTTTACTAACTAGGCTAGTTGTTTTAGGAATTAGGAGGGTTATATGTATACAAAGTGTACTCGAATTCGCGTGAAGGGAGAGTGGAAAACAATTTATAAAAATAACTACCTCAGTGCACCCGATAGAGATCAAACCCCAATATCCCCATCTTTGGCAGTCTGGTTCAGCACACGAGTAGCACGTCAGACCACGCGGACACCAAAACATTTTCTTATATATATGTATACATATATAGTATATCTGTATGTATGCATATAGAGTATATCTGTATGTATGCATATATATGTATATATACATACATCAAAACCAAGCTCATGTGCACATAAACTTTATTCATTAAATTATAGTTGAACAAATGTACATTTTATAGGTTAATTTTGGGTCATTTTTGTTTTTTTCTACCACATGGTCTAGGGGTTACAGATTCAGAGGTCCCGGGTTCAATCCCCAGCACTTCCAAATTTTTCTGTCAAGCAGTGGGTCTGGAACGGGGTCAACTCAGCCTCGGAAGGACAAATGAGAAGCTACTCGAATAAAAAAAAAGTAGCGTCTCCGGCTTAGAAAACTGAGATTAACGGCCGTAGGGTTCGATTTGCTGACCACGTGACACCCATTATCCGCATAAGTTGGCAGTATTATTACCAACAGACCGCAGTCGCTCGGTTTTTTTCTTTGGTTATCCTAGATTTTTAGGTAATATTTTAATGTTTTGAATCATATTTTGGTCATTCTTAGACATTTATGTTAAATAAAATGAGGTTTTGTAAATTCATGAATGCTCAAACATAAAATTTGTTTGAACCACAGTTGCTGGAATAACAAAATAATGTAGACTTTTAATTAACTTTATAATCTCTTTACTTTTGTACCACATTCCTGGTTAAACGCTACAATTGAGCTGTGAAATTCTCCTTAGAAACATTCGTAAATCAATGTTCATGTTTAACGAAATGCAAGCGTTTATTTTCTAAATGATTTTCATCGCGTATAGATCTATTTTAATTTTCAGTTTGTAAAAAGTATTGTTTGAGTTATTCATCTGCATTATTTCCGAGTTAAGGTAAGATTCCCTCGGCGCATCTTGCGTCTCGCGTCTGTGGACGCAGACCCAATGTATAGACGCTGGACGCGCACTCTGGTCGCCAGTCGCAGTCGGCTCGAAGGGACTGGCCACATAACAAACTATGGAGACCGGTCCGGTCGCTGGTCGCAGACGCGAGACTCGCTGAGGGAATCGTACCTTTATCCTTTACATTTTGGGGTCATTTATTTTGAAAATTTGAAAGAATTTTATAGCATTTTTAATGTAGATATGAGTAAATTTTTTGACAAATTTCATGCCATCAATATACGGGCCCTGTTTAGTTACCCCGCGTCAACACGTTTTATTATCTGCTTGGGGCTATCCGCCACTCACACGTCAATTGTAGGATAAGAAGGGTGGATTTTAAGGAATCGTGTCATAGTTTGCCTGGCTAGGGAGGGATAGCCCTTATTGGAAACTCTATAGCAACCTAAGTATCAAAATATCGTGACCTGAATGTATATGACGTCTTGTTTCAGGGCGACTCTGGCGGTCCGCTCGTGACGGCGGACGCAGTCCAAGTTGGCATCGTGTCATGGTCGCTTAAAATGCCGGGCTGCGTCAGTCCGGGATATCCTGGCGTCTACACCAAGGTCGCTAGATTCGTAGACTGGATTAAGAACGTCACCGCACTTTGATATGAGAATGTTGATTTTTTTTCTATACCCGATCGACTTTTTAATCGTAAAGACACCCACGCATATAGCCAGTGCCTGCTGCGTCGGATGTGAAAAAACATATTTGAGGAAGTGACGTTACTTAACCTACTGTATCTGTGGATTAATGTAGGCCTACTACTAATGTAGGATTATTCGTAGGAATAATAATTTAGAAAATACAAATTGTTTTGCTGTCAGCATTGATAATATTAAACTATACTACTAGTAAACTATTATTATATGTAGCTACTAAAACTATCCATCGTATGACTTAACGTATTAATACCTGTATGTAAGTAGTTTTTTAAACTATTGTAATTCTCGTGAGCTGTTCCTCCTATAAGAATCCAACAATTAATAGATCATTCGTATCTATATATTCCTCTCTGCATTGAGCTCAACCAGTAACTCTCTACCACTGTGACGTCAGTTGAGGCAGTGTTTAGCGGGTTGTGGAACACGTTTGTCCTATTGGTTGTACATTTTATGAACCATCTAGGAGAAATAAGTATATGGTTTTGACCAACTATTAATTTGCTTCTACAGAGGAAAAATGTTATTCCTACTTTGTTTAAAATAAACTGAGGCTTCATTATTGTTACTCTTTAAAAGGTAACTATTATTTTTCCTAAACGACTGGTGTTAGTTCTTAGTCTACACATTGAATAATTATTTTATTTATTACAGAGATTAAAATTAAGTTTTATAATAATGTAATATATTTAAATAGATCCACTCCCATTGATTTGTTTTGTACATTTTTATCATTATAATAATATATTTTAATTACTTTGTTGATTTTCATTCAAATAAATTTCTATTGAAATAATTTTAGTGTCTTTGTGGTGTATTATAAGGGCTTCAAAGTATAACCCAAACCGATAGTAGAACAATGTTCTAAAAATAAAAAATATAGTTTTCAAAGGGAATAACTAATTTGGTTGGTAAGATATGCTACTATTTGTGTCTTGATAGTCAAAAGTAGCATTTTAATTGCATTAAAGGAAGATAAAATTTGATTAACTAATTTTCTAAGGCCCTCCTTAAAAGCTTTCACTATAAATTGTCCATCAAACCTTCAAATTAGAACAAAATACTAGTTTTAGTTATACTATCTATCTATGCTACTATGGAACAAATACAATGGTATGCTAACGTTAGGGAAAAGACAAACGTTTAGGAACACCAGAGTAATTCCTGTGGTTACAGTTTAAAAATTAAATTTCTATGAATTAAGAGCAAGTGAATTAAAAAGAACAGATACAATGATATAGAAAGGCTAAAAAAGTATTACATTATTTTAACAAACAATTTAAAACTAATAATTCAAGGTGTGTTTATCGTATTGATCAGTTACGATAGTCATTTTGGATTATTTAATTTTTAGTGAAACACATTTTATTGATAAAAAAATACATGAAAAGTTATCTAGCTTATTTAACTTTTACAATATATTAACATTATATAAAATAAATATTAATAAAAGCTTTCTGTATATTTCAAAACATATTGTGTTGTCTAAAAAGTATTTCAAAATTATGTTAAACTGCGTTATTTGAGAACCAAAATTAAAACTAAAACATATTAATGTATACTGAAATATTTATACAAATCACAGATTATTTATCGCGCTTTAGTTGTCTTTCCACAAAGAGTTTAACCAAATTTTCAATATTATTTATTTTAGTTGCAATTCTTACAATCGTAAACAATTTTGCAATTTTGAAGATGGTTTTCACAAAACAATCAAGCCATGTTTGAACAACTGGTAACCATAGTTATGTATTATTATAAGGATTTAAAAACCTAGAACAACATCTTGAACTGGCATCGAACATGTTACGGCATCCCAAGATTTTTCTAGAATAAAAAGAGTTTGATGTTATTGGTAAAAATCATATAATTAAATTATATATGGATGTTAATACTTAAATGTAGATCTGGTGTTAAAATAAAATCCCAATATACGAGTCATTCCAGTGTCAAAATGTAATTTTCAAACTATTGTATTTGTAATGACTGGATTTAAAAATAGTAACGAAACTATGTATCATTTACTTTTATTTGTGAGTTTATCTCTAAGCCCTAATAATATACATAGCCTGTGGATACGTCATCTTAATGACAATTCTTTCAGCAAAACTTGAAACTGTCACAACACTTAAATAAGGCGAAATGCGATCCAAAACTTATTTTTAACAGCAATTAAATTATAAATAAATGAGGTCCAACCTTGTATTAAATCAAATTGACATGCATAATAAACTACGTCTCATTAATTAAAAACAAACACATACCTACCCCTACCCTTTGGTCTGATTTAGTTGTGGAAGAATTCTCATTGTTTAAGCTGTAGACAAAATGAAAAAAAAAAATCAAGTTTGAACTAATATTATCAAAAAATTAACGCAAGTATGTACAAATATACATAAACTGTTTAGTTTTGTAAATATAAAATTATATAATTTTTATCTTTTAGCACATTTAGGCTATTGGTAGTGTTCCTTTTCTCAAGTTTATAGTGGACTACGAACCACTTTTATACTGGAGGAAAACCTACACAATAGCAATTATTATGATACTAGAATCCAATTTTCATTATAAGGGCCCTTTCTGAAAGATTAGAAACTCTACAAGATCCACTTTTCCGTATTCGTACGTCAATTCATTATGATTTGCAGCTGTCACTTTAGATATATATTATCAGTATCTATAAAATAATAATAAAATGGTACAAACTTACTAATTCTGACCACAAACTAATGTTTGTATTATATATGAAAAAGGTCCTTTCCTTATAAAAAATTGACTAGAGATGTAGTATCACCATCAATGGTGAGCAAAGGCATAAGTATCGTATTGTAAGAACTTACTGTGACGGCGAGGTCAGGGTTTTGAATATGGGTCATGTGAACGTAAAGGTTTTTTTTTACTCTAATTGTTTTACAACCCTCTTCCGTGCAATTGAGGGTACATTTCAATTAAATTATACCTCTTTCAGGTGGATAGCTCAGAGGGAGCCAGCTTTATCACATTTGATATCTTCTGAAAGGTAGTTTTTATGTCGGTCTGACTATAATCACTAACCAGTCAGTGAGGTAGCAGCCGTAAACGACACAAAATACGGCCAAAGTGCCTCCTAGCATGACGACCGTAAATGCTGCAATGCCCAGAGTCAAGAATATGACGTCAGATTCACGACGGATCTGACCTGAAAACAAGGAAGAAGATGTTTTTGTGGGCTTTGTTTTGTTTATATACCACGTCTTACTACACATTCAGGCTATCCCCATATTTACTATATTAATGAGGTCGATATGAAGAAGGCTTTAATTAGAGGAAATGTGCCTGCAGTTGCGTAGAGAAAGACTGGTATATTATTTAGGGAAAAAAACACACCTGATTGGGATTCGAGCCTCAATCTTCCTATCACATGTGAGAGTGATGAACTAGACCATGCGACCACTGATATACGATTTTACACAGGTAGTTTCTTCAAGTGACTTATCTATAATATATTTTTACTAATACGTTCAATATCAAGAATACCAGCATTGGTGGGTACGTGGATTAAACTTCAAGGTCATCTAATCTTCTCTGACAATGCCAAAAAGGGCCTGGGTTTGAATTATGGCGAAATTTACTAAGATAACTATTTCCTAACTTGTTCCCAACTCTCTTTCCACAAAATGCGTGTAAAATTATAATCAGGACTTTAAAAAGAATAATCAATGAAATGCAGTTCCAACCATTACTTTAAAAAATCACGTATTAACCTATTTTTTTTTCTGAATGCTTCATTAAATAATATCTTCTTTCTAAGAAAGTGTGACTTAATTTATTGCCAATATATTTATATTAATATACCTATATGTAAAAATAAAATAAATATTTAAATGTGCGCCCGCGAAAAAGTTCAGAATTCAGATACGCCCTTGGTAAAATAAAGGTCGTCGACCACTGACTTGGAGGGTAGGCCTACTTTAAATAAGCGGATTTATCTAATTTTGATCAAATCCCCGCAACACGTGGCGATACGAAATAACATCGTTGCAAAGTTGTAAGGCCATTAAAAATGAAAAGCTTTTATTTGAAATATATTTTTATGAAACAACTAATTTCCTAGATACAAGCAAATATAGTAGGATTTGGGTAGTTCAACATAGGTTAATTTGAAAAATTGTATAATTCGAACCCTTTCATAATTTCTTATGAAATTTCAGTTTAAATAAATGGTAAAAAAACAACATTTAATTCGAATTGTAGAAGGAAATATTTGGATGATTCGAAGTCTATACATTGTTAGTTTTTTCGAGTTTGTATGCATTTTAAACCCAACCTACTGATCTTTATTAAACCCCCCCTCCCACCACATGCCAAGAATATATTATTAAAAAAGAGTTGGGGTTAGCTTATTGACGCACAGTAAACGAGAAAGCAGGGAATTATGCACCGGTGGCGAGCGGGTTGCCTAATATAAAGGGATGTGTTGACTCAGCTTTCATCAATTCTGATTTAAGTCTGCAATTTTCGTGTGCTAATTTTTCAAAGTTTGTATATTTTTTGTTTGAATTTTTCTTGTTTTATATGTATGTATTTATTATGTATGTGTGTTTTATATATCATGTATAAAAATGTGTGTGATTATACATGCATATTTTGAGGTTATTGATTTATTGTGCACAAATGGGTTGGATCAGGGGTCTCCAAACTATGGCCAGTGGGCCATATCTGGCCCGCCACAAGATTATATCCGGCCCGTTCCAAGATTTTATCAAAAAACAAATTAATTGTTTCTCTTCGTTATTTATTAACCACACAGCTTATTTGACATGTCCAATTTCTGTCCGCACGCGAGCTTCCCCCATGACATCAACCAGAGTGCTTCCCCCATGACATCAACCAGAGTGCTTCTTCCCATGACACCAACCAGAGTGCTTCTTCCCATGACACCAAGCCAGAGTGCTTCCCCCATGACACCAAGCCAGAGTGCTTCCCCCCATGACACCAAGCCAGAGTGCTTCCCCCATGACACCAAGCCAGAGTGCTTCCCCCATGACATCAACCAGAGTGCTTCCCCCATGACATCAACCAGAGTGCTTCTTCCCCTGACACCAACCAGAGTGCTTCTTCCCATGACACCAAGCCAGAGTGCTTCCCCCATGACATCAACCAGAGTGCTTCCCCCATGACATCAACCAGAGTGCTTCCCCATGACATCAACCAGGTGCTTCTTCCCATGACACCAAGCCAGAGTGCTTCCCCCCATGACACCAAGCCAGAGTGCTTCCCCCCATGACACCAAGCTAGAGTGCTTCTTACCATGACACCAAGCCAGAGTGCTTCCCCCATAACACCAAGCCAGAGTGCTTCCCCCCATGACACCAAGCCAGAGTGCTTCTTCCCATGACACCAAGCCAGAGTGCTTCCCCCATGACACCAAGCCAGAGTGCTTCCCCCATGACACCAAGCCAGAGTGCTTCTTCCCATGACACCAACCAGAGTGCTTCTTCCCATGACACCAAGCCAGAGTGCTTCCCCCATGACACCAAGCCAGAGTGCTTCCCCCATGACATCAACCAGAGTGCTTCCCCCATGACATCAACCAGAGTGCTTCTTCCCATGACACCAACCAGAGTGCTTCTTCCCATGACACCAAGCCAGAGTGCTTCCCCCATGACATCAACCAGAGTGCTTCCCCCATGACATCAACCAGAGTGCTTCCCCCATGACATCAACCAGAGTGCTTCTTCCCATGACAACCCAAGCCAGAGTGCTTCCCCCCATGACACCAAGCCAGAGTGCTTCCCCCCCATGACACCAAGCTAGAGTGCTTCTTACCATGACACCAAGCCAGAGTGCTTCCCCCCATGACACCAAGCTAGAGTGCTTCTTACCATGACACCAAGCCAGAGTGCTTCCCCCATGACATCAACCAGAGTGATTCCCCCATGACATCAACCAGAGTGCTTCTTCCCATGACACCAAGCCAGAGTGCTTCCCCCATGACACCAAGCCAGAGTGCTTCCCCCATGACACCAAGCCAGAGTGCTTCCCCCATGACACCAAGCCAGAGTGCTTCCCCCCATGACACCAAGCCAGAGTGCTTCTTCCCATGACACCAAGCCAGAGTGCTTCCCCCATGACACCAAGCCAGAGTGCTTCCCCCATGACACCAAGCCAGAGTGCTTCCCCCCCATGACACCAAGCCAGAGTGCTTCCCCCATGACACCAAGCCAGAGTGCTTCCCCCATGACACCAAGCCAGAGTGCTTCCCCCATGACACCCAAGCCAGAGTGCTTCCCCCATGACACCAAGCCAGAGTGCTTCTTCCCATGACACCAAGCCAGAGTGCTTCCCCCATGACACCAAGCCAGAGTGCTTCCCCCATGACACCAAGCCAGAGTGCTTCCCCCATGACACCAAGCCAGAGTGCTTCCCCCATGACACCAAGCCAGAGTGCTTCCCCCATGACACCAAGCCAGAGTGCTTCCCCCATGACACCAAGCCAGAGTGCTTCCCCCATGACACCAAGCCAGAGTGCTTCCCCCATGACACCAAGCCAGAGTGCTTCCCCCCCATGACACCAAGCCAGAGTGCTGTCGGAATTGCAAACCCTCATTTTCAGTCGCAGGCGCCATTCCTTATACCGACAACAGAACGGCTTGACTGTGACGGTTTTTATGTAGTTCCAAGTCTTCCGGCAGAGGGTTATCAAAGGAAAGTCCCGAAAGAAGTTACCTAATTTAAAAATAAGTAATTATATTGATTAATTATTATAGATATAAATTATTACATATAAATTGATTCATTTCTCACAGAGAAGAATCAACCTTAATCACTTTTATCAAACACTGACAGACTGACAGATGTGACCGGCCATATGACTTGAATATAAATTTTCATGTTGAAACAAATCTGATTTATGATCTATTTGCGCATGTCAAGGCATTCAGGGCAAAAATAATGCTACTTGAAGAACAGGTGAACGTTACATTGGCCCGCAAAAATGTGTAAAATATATTACGTGGCCCGCATAGCAAAAAGTTTAGAGACCCCTGGGTTAGATAATCAATAAAATGGTTCATTCTAATTTAGGATATTTCGATTTTTTTTATGATATCCTTTGTAGTTCGAACTAAAAGAGTTTTGTTGTATATTTTTTTTAATAAAGATCCAGGAAATGGGCTGTTGATTGTTATTTTTATTGTTGTGGACAGAGATGTTCCTTTTTTTCCCCATCAATGTTTCTGTAACAGTGTATATTATTTCATTTATGCTTTAATGGTGGCTTGTGATTCTCTTTTTTCGATTATGTTTTTGCAACATTGTATATTATTTCGTTTCATATAGCTAACTAGTTTTAAGTAAATATCTCCATTTTTAGGTATAGAAACAAGAACATTTTCGCGGTACACCGTATCATTTATTTTAATATTATTTTATAGAAATCTCAAATATCGTGTCAACCACCAGATACTTCTCAATAAATTGTGTGCTTTAATAAACACTTACTTTCTCCATCCACTTTCTCCCAGAGTTCTGACAGCATCAATTTTATATTAACAGCTGGAACGCATTCTTTCAACGTCTCATTCCAAGGATGGTACCTGGAAATATACCAAAAACAGCCTTTCATTAAACTTAATGGATTTTTTATCAATCAGTTCAAATCAGTGGGCACACTGTCTAAATGCAAAGCTCATTTAGTCTGGTTTACCCGTGATAAGGGTGCCGGAGATCGAATCCCTGCCAGATTTACTGAGGCTGGTATTTTACTAAATGGTTTCCCACTCTCTCTTCAAGCGAATACTTATACACTTCCTATAAACTAAAGATTCCTTATCCCTACCACATTATTATTTCTAATATATATGCGACCCATTTCAGTGGTCAAACGGGTAGATCACCGTTCGATTCCCGGTCGGATCTACTGATGGCTTCCCACTTTCCTTCGCCGCAAATGCGGTTAGATAACCTTTATAATGCTTCCTTCCTCATCCTTACCCCATTAGAGTAATTATCATATATACGTCTAGCATGCACACATAGTAAAACACGGGTATGAAAGATAAGTTATATATGTATGCGTAAAGCTTGAAAGGATAGCAGGCTACGGTGGAAAAAAAAATGAATCTAATTGTATGATTGCATAAAACACGTCCTCTCGTGTCAGTCAAGCAGTCATTCAGTCAGTCACCTATCAACACTCGATCACTCACTCACAAGTACGCATTCAACTTTATTCATATAAACACCAGCTGCAGAGGTATTATATTAAAAACAGGATTCGGTTTTAAACAAATAAAAAACGGTGAGAAAAACTAGGCTTTATCTAGAGAAAGTGTTGTAATCACGAAAATATTCGACCTTAAAAGTGATACGTGGTATATCACAGAAGCAGTACTTGATGCCCAGGATAACAACCATACAACTCACTTGTCACAGAGGAAGTACTTTACGACCAGGAAAATAACCATACAACTCACTTGTGACAAAAGAAGTACTTGACCTCCAGGAAAACAACTATACAACTCACTTGTCAAAGAGGCAGTACTTGACCTCCAGGAGAATAACCATACAACTCACTTGTGACAAAAGAAGTACTTGACCTCCAGGAAAACAACTATACAACTCACTTGTCAAAGAGGCAGTACTTGACCTCCAGGAGAATAACCATACAACTCACTTGTGACAAAAGAGTACTTGACCTCCAGAAGAGTAACCATACAACTCACTTGTCACAAAGGCAGTACTTGACGTCCAGGAGGGTAACCATACAACTCACTTGTCACAAAGGTAGTACTTGATCACCAGGAGAGTAAACATACAACTCACTTGTCACAGAGACAGTACTTGACGTCCAGGAGAATAACACAAACAACTCACTTGTCACAAAGGCAGTACTTGACGTTCAGGAGAATAACCATACAACTCACTTGTCACAGAGGCAGTACTTGAAGTCCAGGAGAATAGCCATACAACTCACTTGTCCAAAGGCAGTACTTGACGTCCAGGAGAATAACCATACAACTCACTTGTCACAGAGGCAGTACTTGACGTCCAGGAGGGTAACCATACAACTCACTTGTCACAAAGGCAGTACTTGACGTCCAGGAGAGTAACCATACAACTCACTTGTCACAGAGGCAGTACTTGACCTCCAGGAGAGTAACCAAACAACTCACTTGTCACAGAGGCAGTACTTGACGTCCAGGAGAGTAACCAAACAACTCACTTGTCACAGAGGCAGTACTTGACGTTCAGGAGAATAACCATACAACTCACTTGTCACAGAGGCAGTACTTGAAGTCCAGGAGAGTAACCATACAACTCACTTGTCACAGAGGCAATACTTGACCTCCAGGAGAGTAACCATACAACTCACTTGTCACAGAGGCAATACTTGACCTCCAGGAGAGTAACCATACAACTCACTTGTCACAGAGGCAGTACTTGACTCCAGGAGAATAACCATACAACTCACTTGTCACAGAGGCAGTACTTGACTCCAGGAGATAACCATACAACTCACTTGTCACAGAGGCAGTACTTGACGTCCAGTAAGGACCCAGGTTCCTTCTTACACTGCATCCTGTGGTCAGGACATTGCTCCACGTAGAAACAATCCTGGCCGTGGCTTCGAACTGAACAAACGAGTCATATTTAGTAATACTTTCATTTTTATCACCATCCCTCTGGGTCGAATCCCGGCTGGAAACTTCATACGTAGGCCAGTCAGGGCACTATCGAAGGATACTTTCAAATATATATATTTATTGTTTCAAGAACCTGAAAGAGGACATTTTGTTTTTATGGCCAACTATCCCTGAAATCTGAAAATTACAGTATATTATATAATATGTAGGCCAACTTGTTTTTTTTCTTCGTGTAAAGTTTCGTAAAGGGAATATTGCATGCCTAGGGCGGTGTTCAAAATCAAAGCTTAGTGTAGTTTCAGTGAAAGTTATAATGATAGTGAAATTTTAATGGCGAAACATGCTTATTGACAGAAGTGCATTGTCATTTGACCAAGAAATTACGTCATAATGTGAGTAAACAGTTAGTGGCGAATTAGGTTTGGACAGCAAACTACACTAATATCACACTAGAAGTAAAACCATAATCTTGCATACCACCCTGGATGTGGTTTTTGGGTGCTAGTGTAGTGTAAGTGTAGTTTTACTGTCCAGACCAATTAACCACTAATATTATAATACCCGTTTCGGTTACCGCATGGTCTAACGCACTACTCTCGTGCTAGACTAGAGTATCGAAGATGGGTGGAACGGTGTTCGATCACTTAGGGGGAGTTTTTCCTAAAAATAATTTTCTACCTCTCTCTCTCTCTCTCAACACAAATGCAGCTGCACTTCCTCTAAATGAAACCTTCCTAATCCATAACACATTAGTGTAATAAGTACATAGGTATATAGCCAGAATGGGTAGTAAGACGTTGTGCTAAAAGAAAAAAGAGGTTGCTAAACTCCATCTCTCCAGTTTGACAACTTCAACTAACCTTTAAAACACGAGTGGTTGTATCTGACGTAGCCGTCCTCACAGTGACAATAACCGTATGTACACACCTGATTGGGTAAACAGGCTTTAGTAGGGGAACAGTCAGGTGAAATGTCTGAAACAATGTCATATAACACACAAATATTATTACATTATTTTATATACATTAATACGTATAACCCCTCGGTGGCGTAGTTGCTAACGCGCCAGTCGTGTTGAGCTCTACCGCCGAGGACGGGGAGATCGAGGTTCGAATCTCGGTCGGGTGAACTGGGGGTGGTTTTTCTAAATGGTTTCACTCTCCTCCACGCAAATGCGGGTTCACTTCCTCTAAATTCAACCTTCCCATTCCTAATCCATTAGCGTAATTAGTACTTAGGCGTATAACCCGAACGGTAGTAAGACGCGTGCTAAATATTATTATTATTATTAATACGTATACGTTCTAACCCACTGATTATATCAGCATGCGACTTATAACTAACTTAATCTAAACAGACAAAACATCCAGCCCCCAGCCGTTAATTTATCACTGTGAAAGGGGTAAACCCACATTTTACCAATGATACATTTTTCGGCTATGCTGGGAATCGAACCTTGGGACCATAAGCTCAATAGTCAGACAAGCTACTGACTAGACTAAGTCGTTTGGACCAAACATTAGTATATAGCTCACTATTTTTTTAAATAAACCTTGCAATTTATATATATAGTACATATATACGTAATGAAAATTAATTAGAACTAGACACGGGAGTGCAACCCGGGACCTTTGGATTAACGCTATCTATTGAAATATCATTGGTTCCATAGCCAGGGAGTGAGGAATGCTCCTGAGCACGGGACGAAACATGAATAGCTCACTGGTAAAGTATTGGCGTGCTAACCTGGGTTCACTTCCCGTGTCCAAGGGTCATTTTTCAACTAATTTAAAGTATTTGAATGATCTCCTTCATACGGATATTCCCGTGATCACATTGATTTACATCTTGTGTGTTTGTATTCATAAAAAAAAAGAAGGTAGAATTTAAAGGAAATGTAACCGTATTTTTGTGGTGTGATAATGTGAATTTTTTTTTATATCTTAATACAACCAGCCAAGATTCGAACCTCAATCTATACAACATTGGCAATCCAGTTATTGCCTTGAGCCATGTACTCACTAAAACTGGTGATTTTTTTTAAATTCCCTACACATCTGTTAGATTATTTATTTTAAATAACCGAATTGATATATAATCGAAATGGAATAATCTTTTCAATGCTTAGTTTTACATGATCACATTTTGATTGAAATAAACACGAACTCACCATAGAAAGATAACGTCATGTTTAGTAACTGACACAGAACAGTTATGTAGAACCACTTGTGAATCCAATGTGACATCTCACTGATGTATCTTTTTTCTGACAGACTCGGAACAACCTGAAACAACAACAAAAAATCGTTGAAAATTATTTTAACTTCAAAATATCACATCAACCAAATGTTCCTCTTTTCGAATAAAGTCATTATAACTTTTTTCAATTATAAAATAATATAGCTATCTTTGCTAGATAATTCATTAAAAAAATAGTAATGTTATGTTTTGAAACTTCACTATTATGCCTAGATGTTTATTTAAGGACTATACTAAATGAATTAAATCTTAAACTGATATTAAAAAGGTCACCGACAAAACCTAATTCCTGTTGAATAGTATCTATATAGATTAATTAGAGTTATTGCTTGATTTCCCTTAGCTATATATCTAAAAATAATATAACATCAAAATAAGTAAAAAAATAGCTAATTTTATAAATGTATAGGATAGGATCAAATAAAACCAATTTTATGTTTCTAGACACATTGCAAGGTTTTACCAATGTTGGCAATGCAGTTTTAAATACGCCGTGTTGTCGACTACTTTGCTAGACCTTTGGTTGTTTCCATATGCAATCCGCCAAACAGATCTGTTCAAATAATTGCCTGCTAGAGGTATGTCACGGCGCTCAAACATGTTTTAGTTACAAAAGAAAAATAGTATGTATAAAATTTATATTAATAAAATGAAGCGTTTATTTGTCTTTTATGAGCATTGTGCGAAATCTACCACACGTTGTTGAGGTCTGAAATTAAAATATAAGTATTCCCTATGCACAAACATGTGCATCTCGGAAACAAATTTAATTAGATTTTTGAAATTAATTAAAAACCGGCTTGGAAGCAAAAAGGTAAAGCAAAGCTTAAGGTGGGAGAATAGGAGATAAGAGAAAAGGTCAGTTTTTTTGCAGTTTTGATAACAAAACTTTTTTTTGGCCAAGGTAAATAAAATATGTATTCAGTACTAACCTAGTTTAATTTTATTCACATGGTGGTATCAACAATTGTTGTATATATATGTATATATATAGAAAAAGAGATAGTGAGATAAAGAGAGAGAAAGAGAAGATATTAAACTATTCAAACACACAATTTTATGAAATTGATTATTGTGTTTTTCCCTCCAACATTTCTAAATACCGGTTCGGCTTATACACATACATGTGTACTAATAACGAACGTTAACGGGGTAGGGACGATAAAAGTTAGAATTTTGGAAGAAACTTTTCCAAACTTGCGTAGAGGTACAATAGGTAAACCATTTACGAAACATTCACACTCGGTACACTCGACCTAGATTCGAACCCCGATCTCCGCGTCATCTTAAATCTAGTCTATCATGAGTGTGACACGTTAAAATATGACGTGACCACAAACGTGGGTATAAATTGTTTACTGTAATTATTTGTAAAGTATAACAGATTAAGTGACTTGTATTCAAAGCTTACCGCAGTTTTTTATTATTTATTTTTTTTGCTATCCACTGCTTTGCTATTTTTACTTTTCAGCAACACAGCCGTTGACACCAATCATTCATCACGTTTGACAGTTTAAATTTCATAGCAAGTTTATTAACACTATTCGAAGTTTGGATAGTATTTTCGCTGTGTCCACATTTACTCTTCTATTATTCAAACAATACTAAACTCAAAATATATAGTAGACGTGCGCGCGCAGTCCATACCACTGCCCGGCCCACTGTTCTATTTCTGGGACAATGATTTAAGGGGGGACATGGGCCGGTTGAACGGACTGGATGCCGACTTATATGATAACGGTATATATTCAAGCTCGTGCCACGTCTGGCCGAAATGCCTGAACCTCAATAGGGAAGATGTTGAAAAATAAATGCTGTAACTGTAGGGTTCTGCGAAGCTTCGATACAAATCGATATCGATTCAAATTTTACTATATTCGATTCGACAACTTGAATCAAATCAAACTAGGAAAAAAAAATCGATAAGTAATTAGGCTGTTGAAAATCCCACAATGTGCCTAAAACATGTTAATACATTTTTAATAACAATTTTTGTAAGGTAAAGTAAATGTTTATTAAATTATTACTCTATTGACCGGAAAATAGGATATACATTTTCCCCAAGACAGCCTTTATTAGATCATTGTGCAGCTTATAGTCGGAACCAAATGTGTTGACTTTGACCACTGAAAAAAAAAAAATATCAACACAATTACCGCTTACTTTAAACAAGGTGAATTATTGTTGCGTGAACATGTTAAAGAACTTAAACTTATACATGATAAGGCCCAAAACTATTTTTTATAATGTGTAACTCTTTAAGTTAACATCATAATTTTATCATATTTAACAAGGATATGGTTCGATTCGATAATTATTCGAAACTCGTGAATAGTATTTGATTCGATCCAAACTCAAAAAAATCTTCGTAGTCATTAGACATCCCCATCATGTGTAGTTCTGCCTCTTGGCAGGCACCAGTAGCGCACCCACGGGGGGAGGGGGCTAAGGCAAGGCCGTAGCCAGCCAATAATTTCAGGGGGGTTTGGTGGGCCCATCCCCCAATTGACGGAGGCTAGAAAAAATTCTAAATAAAAAACTGTTCTAAAAGCTATCTGAAGTGTTTTTTTGTGGCAACACTACCCCTAGCTATCGGAGGCTAGGACAAATTCTAATTATTAAATGGCTCTAGAAGCTCTTTAAAGTGTTTTTTATGGTAACATAACCCATTAACTGCCGATGGCTAGGACAAATTCCAGATATTAAACAGCTATAGAAGTTCTCTAAAGTGTTTCTTTATGGCAACATAACCCCCTAACCGCTGAAAAATAGGAACAATTCTAAATATTAAACACCTATAGAAGCTATCTAATTTTTTTTATGACAACATAACATCATAATTGCCAAAGGCTAGAAAAAATTCTAAATAATAAACACCTCTGGAAGCTCTCTGAAGTGCTTTTTATGGTAACACAGCCCCCTAATTTGTACTTGTACCTTAATTTTAATATTATTTGAACCATAAATAAAGCCATATATATTTTGCTCAAAAAATTTCGGGGGGGGGGGGTTTGAACCCCGAAAACCCCCCCCTGACTACGGCCTTGGGCTAAGGGGTCTCACTCCCCAACCCATACAATTAAGGTAATTAAAATAAGATTGAATGCGAAAAATACCTTTATTAAATCACTGACGTTTCTATGTCTTGTCATTTTGGAAAATAATATTTGAAACAATTAATTTTATAAATAGGCCCAAATGTAAACGGACTCTTTACAACATCCTATAATATATATATATATATATATATATATATATATATATATATATATATATATATATTAAAGCTGGAACTTTAGAGAAAGTTCGAAGTTCTATAACTCTCTTATTCGGAGCGCCACTGGCCAATCATTGGGTTCGTGCTTCTCAAACCTTCCACACACCACAAGTGACCAATCACGGAACCTTTTTCCGGGGTTGGCTTCTTGATCTTACAAGATCTCCATATAAACGATCGCCGTGTCATAGAGCAAATTTTCTGTGAAAGGACTATTTGAAATCGTGAATTTGTTGGTGGTCTGTTATTGTTAGCTTGTTGTTTATTTAGAAAAAGGCGGGTTTCGTCACAAACGCTAATATTATTATTAGCACCCCGTCTTACTACCCATTCGGGTTATACGCACTTACGCTAATGTGTAATGGTAGGGTGATTGTGAGATGAAATGGAGGACTTACAGTTTAACGTAGGATCCGAACCACGTTGGAGGACCTGGCTTCCCTCACATTCACAAGTTGTGATTAAGACACGTCTTGTAAGAGGTGAAGGAAGGGTTTGGCAATCAAATAGATCTGGGCCGTGACCGAGGATTGAACCCGGACCCTCAAAACAGAAGTCTGACACCTTACCCCTAGACCACCAGGTCACCAACGCTAATCTATTCATTAAATTGAGTATATAGTCTATTCAAACATATTTTTCGCTACCTTTTGGGTTTTTTAAAGTAACTACTTCCTTGAGTACAGCTTTAAATATCCCCACCCCCCTTTCCCCCCAAACATAATCCAGAGTGCGCTACTAGCCCCCTCCAAGTCTCCCCATCCTGGGCTGCTCTATTGGTGTTTTCGTATCTTCCTCCAACTTTGATTGAAGACAGCATCTCATATCTCCTTCTTCTCCTTTTCCCGTTTATCATTTCTTCAATTTCAGTCTTCATCAGACATTCCTTTCTCATCAAAGGTCCTAGCCAATTCATCTTAATGTAAGTAGTAGTAACATAAAAATGGTTTGGATGGATAAAGTTTTTTTTTATTGTTTTATTACTGGACCACGTCTCTAGTCTAGTGGTAAAGAGAGCTTGATTACAAATCCAGAGGCCCCAGGTTCGAGCCAGGGCACTTCTAAATTTATTTGCTAAGCAGTGAGTCAGGAAAAACTCAAGCCTCGTGAGGACAAATGAGGAGCTACTTGCTTGAAGAAAGTGGCGTCTCCAGTTTAGAAAACTGAGATTAATGCCCCCCCTCAGACCCCCCAAGGGTTCATTGTGCTGATCACATGAAACTATCTTCACCAACAAACGGTGGCCGCTCAGTCGGTATGGCTCGATTGTGGGTTAACTCCAAGGATTTTTTTTTATTACTGTTCTATAACTAAATGGTTTTTACTTTACAAAATGTACACATGTATTAAAATTGTTTTAGAAACTTTTGTAACCGTCATAAAAGTTTCTTCTCAAACTTCCGACCTTCCACTTGAAATAAATCAATAGTTTCACAACTTAATTTTTTTTTTAATATTGACAATTACTATTTAAAACAATTAAGTTATCATCAAACGAATTACAGAATTACAATCAGACGTAAATATAAAATAGATACTACAACCCAGTTTCACAGCAATCAATTCAATAGTGTGAAAGGTGAAAGCCTCCACTTTAGTTACATAATTTTTTTTTTATGAATTATGTAAAATAGTTTGTTTAGTGTGATAGCTTGGTAATGGTGTCATTAGGTCCCCTCTTAATACAGTAGTTGTGTACCCCCCCCCCCCCCCCCCCCCCCCCCCACTTGCTAATACACTGACGACGTTTGTGCTATGTTCATATTGGTTCTTAGCCAAAAACACTGCCCTCCATGGGAGAAAAAAACACTATGAAGATTTTGTTTAACCTGCAGTGCTCACATTCTACGAAGGTCATTTAAAATGATGGAAAACTTGAAAACAAGCCGACAGACAATCAAAACTAAAGGGCACTTAAGAAAAAAAATGTTATGACGATGGGGGAAAGAGATTTTTATTCCAGCATAATGGGCTATGTTATGAAGGGGCAGGGGTTGTTGAATGAAGAGGGAGGTGAATTAAATGGAGGAGGAGGAGGGCGCTTTAACTTATGTGGATATAAATCCCTTTCGTTTTTATTCACATACTTTAGTACCAATTTTTATAAAGATTTGGGATGTTTTATAGAGATTTATATCAAAGATTTTATAACAAAAAAAAAAGTAAAGAGTGTTGCACACACAAATTGTATACAATGAATAAAGAAAAATAAAGTGAAAGGGATGCTGGTAGGTTTCATAGACAATTTTGTTTGTGAAGATAACGTTATGGTGTTTAAAAAAAAACAATTTAAAATGTATTTATTTTAGTGGTGCACTTTATTATTAGTATTAGCTATCAACAGGGCCCAAAACTTGAATACCTAAACATTATCAAAAAATGACCTAAGAATTCTAAAAAGATTATTTAAAATTTTATAAAATAAAATAAAGAAATGACCTAACCATTTAAACAAAGAAACTTGTAATGAATCACACAACTAAAATCAAACATGCACTTTAGAAAATCGAAACTAAAAATATACATTGGCAATGAAAAGCCTTTAACTAAACTCTTTCTTTCTGTTAAATAAAAAAAAAATTGATTTAGTAATAATGCACATATAAAATATCAATAGTATTATAAAACCATACTTTTTTTTGACATAAATGCTTCAAAAATTGACTCAAAGAAAATATAGCCTAAAAATTCAAAATGACCTATAGAAAAATGTTTCCAAGACTAATTGATCATGAACAGAGTTTATGTTCATATGAGCATTGTTTGGATATACCAAAAAAAATATGACATGTCACCATCAAAACTCGGGTACTGTTATCAACATTAAAGAAACAACCACTAGTGTAATGTGAGACCGTTTCCAACCCACGAAATGAACTATCTTGCTCTGCGCACACATAAATCGGAGACTATTCGCTGCGACTCAGTCCAAGATGCTCCCATTTCCTGTGCAGTGGAACTCCATGTGAAGGGATCAATCCCCCCCTCCCCTCCGTCCCCTCACAAGGTGTTTTATAACCTCCGTGGCCGAACCCTCTAAGCAGAGCCACGTGCGTAAGCACAAGCAGTGAGCATTTCGAAACCCCCAGACCCCTGAATAAAAGAGCATGTATATTCGGTGTATGGATGTTTGTTGAAGCGAATGGAGTATGCAAGGATAGGAAGTGTGGAGAAAGTTAGTGAAGATGGATTAAGTATGGAGTTGTGTATTTAGCTATATGCACAGTTTCTTGCGTAACCTTAAGGGAACAGTGTGATTAAATATGTAAGTTAAACAAAGGTATATTTTTTGTAATATTAGTACAATAACAATTAGTTGTACTATTGTAATACTTCTGTTATTAAAATCCTAGAAAAATACAAATTTATTTCATGTTTAGAATTAACTAAGGCTTCAAAAAAAGTGAAAAATTTTGCTAGGCAATCATTTTAAAGAAGCTAATACAGACAACTTGAATTAGAATAATAAAATGAATGTAAGCTATTAAATGCATTTTAAAAATATACTCTTTATTACAATATACAAAGTAAGATTAATTACAACTAATATAAACTATAATAAAACGAATGTAAGATATTCAATTCATTATAAAAATAGAATTTAATTATTACAATATATAAAAAATAAGATTAATTACATAATTTAAGTGTATTTTTTAATAATATAAATATATATAACCGAATCTATGTTGCTACCATTAAAATATATTTTTGAGTCTATAGAGGAATTAAAGAAAATAAGCTTACATATGTGTGGATACAAAAATTTAATAGAGATTACCTTTATAAAAAACCATTTCTAAACATTAAATGACCATAATTCAACTCTAGTGTGTGAGTGGTTAAAAGCTGTTCATTCAACAAAAATTGAACTTGTATATAATTATATATAGTATTAATCTTTAATACGCCAATATAGAGAATGTTATATTTTTAATCCTGAAAATACTCTAAAACCAGCTAATTCAAAAAATAATCAAGAACAGAATAATCATACTGCTGATCAGCATTTTGTTCTCAAAAACTCTCAATTTATTCTCTTGATACAAAGCAGGGGACCACACTCCACATCCACATCTTTAATACTTATATTTTAAAATAATAGTATAAAACATTATTACCCACTTCGATGGCGTTGTTGGCTAACGTGCTAGCTTCGTGTTGAGCTTGACTGCCGAGGACGAGGAGATCGAGGTTCAAATCTCGGTCGGGTGAACTGGGGGTGGTTTTTTCCTAAATGGTTTTCCACTCTCTCTCTCTCCCTCTCCACACAAATGCGGATTCACTTCCTCTAAACTCAACCTTCCCAATTCCTAATCCCTTAGCGTAATTTGTATTTAAGCATATAGCCCAACGAGTAGTAATTAAATAATAATATAACACATGATTAATTAAATTAGCTATTTTAATTAATAATAATCTTTGTCACCTGTAAGTTTCTAAACTCAGTAAATACCAGCGAATTAATTTATGTATGCCTTGTAAACACTAAAAATCGCATTTACCAAAAAGGTTGTTTTTATACAATCATTAAAGAAGTTAGTTCAAGAACATTCTAAAGTTCATTTAGCCAATAATCTTTTGAACTGGCTTATCTTACAACGACAAATTTTGTTTGGCCATTCCGGGAACTGAACATATGATGGCTATTTTAGGAGGCATACAATGCATCACAAAATGGCTCTCAACGCAAGTTAAATAGTAAATGAACTTTAAAAATATTCTAAATCTTCACCAAACATATATAATACTTAAAACCGAACATATAAAAAATATATAGATAAAATAAAACAAGGAATATCAATAAATATTGCAAATTGTTTTAATTGTATAAAAAAATTAATCATTTATTTATCACCATAAAAAACTATAAGCACTAAAACTACAGTAATAATTGAAATAGAAAGCAGCTGTCGGACTGAAGGATTGCCGGAAGATCGTAAGTCTTCAGATATTAAAACATAACGTGAACTTAAGTCTACCTACAAGCCTTGGGGCATGATATGCTCGCCTCTTTGACACACACAATATGGCCACAACTAAGAAAAACACAATAGGGCCACCACTCGGCGAAACACGCTGGTTTTTTATACTCTCAGAATAGATGCTGGGGGCAATGGTTATTGAAAAGCTAAAATATAATGGGCCTCCTACTCAATTTCCGATTAATATTATGTTATGAATCATCTAGTGTCAGATATAGCTGCTTTTACTGTACAGTAGAGCCTCATTATAACGGACTAATAGGTGCTGAAGGTTGTCAGTTTTAATGAAAGTCCGGTTTATAACAAATAATTCTTATAGGGGTGTAATGCAGCAGGGTGTACATCAATGAAAGTACAGTAGTTAGCTAGAGAAAGTGTTTATTATATATCAAATAAAAAACAGCCTTCAACTAGGTTGAATTGAAAAAGATGTGTACGTATACACTGCATTAATCTTTAGAATAAGAAGGTTCAGGTTCATGTTGATTGCTTACATTCATTGGATTGAAAAAAATAATTTATTTTCTGTTGGTTTGTTTGCTGCTTATTTCTTCAGTTAATAACTGACGGAGGTGCCGTAAGTGTTCATAACATGCAAACACATTTTCATTTGCCGATTGTTCAATATATTGAATAACAAAATTTAAATGGTATTTCACTTCGCTCACCTTAATTGTAGGTTGAGTAGCGTCTCCTACCTCTTCTTCTTCCTCCTACTCCTCCTCCTCCGAAGATTCTGCTTCTTCAGTTACACTGGTGACAATTTTTTCTTCAGTCACACAACGATCGATGTTTAATCGCTTGCTTGGAAATGTAAAACACGTCATATTAAAAAAAAAGCATCCTTTTTTATTATTATTACAATTTTTTTTACTGTCCGTTATAAGTGACGTCTGTTATAATAGGATCTGTTATAATGAGGTTCTACTGTTTTAATAAAGTATCTTTTTGCATGGCATTTTTAAAAATGGAATAAATAGATTTATTTAAAAAAAATTATAATACATTCTATTAATTTGGTTGATCTTGATTTGTTCTAGATGATGTCATGAAGACCGCAAACTTTGTTCGCAGGAACTGCTTTATCTAGAGGGGAAAAAAAAGTATGTAAGCCATAAAATTAACACATTGGTCACATGGTCTTTGTGCGAAGGGAGAGTGGGAATTTATTTTAAGGAAAACCACTCAGCACACTTGACCAAGATTCAAACCTGATCTCAATGTTTCCCATAATTCAGTCAATTGTGAGAGCAAACCTTAGACCATACAACCACTTAAGCGGGAGTTTCTGGGGCCTTTAAGGTGGGAATATAAACTCTTTTCAAACATTTTAGTCAAAGAAGAATCTTAGTGTGGCTAGAAAGAAACATCGTAAAGCAATATTGATAGATTTTAGTTTATTTTTGAAAATAAAAAAATAAATGTTATAATTCCTAGTAAACAAATACAATACACTTGATGCCTACCAATCATTTTAGGATATGGGAGATTGAGATTCTCCATAATTTTAACAAACTCTTCCAGAGGTTTGGTTAGGCGAGGTTGTACACTTTCTCCTCTCCCACCGTCGTACTTGTTTGACCTGCAAGCAGCAAGGGACTAAGTCACTTCAATGGTTCAACCGTTCTTTTATCAACACACTTTAATATTTACCCATTAAATAATTATTATATAAAAGGAGGGTGCCTGCACAATCTATATTAATAAAATTAAGTGTTTGTGTCTGTTATGAGCAATGCACGACATCCTCAACACGCAGAGGGGTGACAGTTTAGACAATATATGCACCTCAAAGCTTGAATTTTCAATTTTTGATTAGATTTTTTTTAATTCATTAAAAAACTGGGTCAGAACAAATAAAATAAAGAGATTTTTTTTTTTCCTGTATGTTTGAAGCAAAGAAAAGCATGGCCTGGATAATTTTGTTAGTTGATAATATTTTAAGAACAGTATTAATAATTTACTGTAAGTGAATAAATGACTAATTTAATTTTGACATGACCAAGTGCTATTTTTTTGCCAAAGTTGTGAGCTTATAGTAGAATTAAGTGGTGAGACATCAAGCTACATTTGTTAAGTTATCAATATCTAATCAAATTGATTAATTATTAACTGATAATGTGATAGATTTTCTTACAAAGTGATGTCATGTCAAGAGGCTAAAGATAACCATCTATGGTTGTAGTAGTTAATAGCATAAAATAGATAAAGTCTGTTCACCGTAGGAATTGTTTTCTGAAAGGCCTTTTTCCTTACCAGAAAGCTATTTTATAGTAGGATGTTGGTAGGAAAAAGGACCTTTATGAGAGTAATTCCTACCGTGAATGGAGTATATGGACCTTTCAAAGCTCTCAGATTATTAAGTATATTTGAGATTCCAGGGTTAAAAAAATTAATAATTAAAGATTTTTTTATATAATCCCAATTTGGAGTTAGAATTATTTGTTTAGAGCTATGATTATGATTACAAGGGTAATAATATATCTAAACATTTTGATGGACCAACCCAACAAACTGATTCCAGACCATGTTATACCACTTAATGTGAACAAAATCTAAATTAAAGAAAATATTTGAGATGGATGCTCGAATCCTATGGTATTTGAGAGATTTGAGATTCGTAAAAAATCTCTAAAAAAAATCCCGGTCTTCAAATAACAACTTTAAATAATTGGTAAAAGGAATTATATAGACATGTATGTTTGCAAAACTAGCAAAATCATTAAAAAATTACAAACTGGTATTATTGATTTAGTAAAAGTGTTATCTAAAAAATGTTAACACAAATGATGGAAAATTAACTTGTGTGCTTTTCTAGTTATCTAAGATATAATTTGAGCTTCAGGATCCATAGGTAGAATAAAGATTTGGTTTCGAGTAAAAGTGGATCTGACCCATTTCTAGCCCAAAGATTACCCGATCCTGTCCCCTATAATTTGCATGCCTCAAATTTTGTGTAAAGAACTATACAGAGCCAACTAGATGAACTTGGGCAGATAAATAGTGGTTCTGTGTTTTAATTCTTAATATTCATATGCCATTTTCAACAAGATAATTGAAGTTATACAAAAATTGTCATCTATAGTAATATTACTTGGTGTCACTTTATAAAATGTGTATCGAATACAAGGTAAATGACAATTGATGACGCTTTAAAAATAATTACTATAATTGGAGCTTACCTTTGTAGTCATGAGCAGGAAAGATCAGGAAATTGTTGGGTAAAGTAAATATCTTCTTGTGGACAGAATCATACAAGACTTTGGAGTTTCCTTCCTGGAAATCTGTACGTCCACAGCCTCTGATCAGGAGTGTGTCTCCGGTAAACGCTATGCCTTGTTCGTGGCAGACATAAGTCACACAACCTGCAATTAAAAATGGATTATTCAAACATATAACTAAGGAAAAATGGCGCCAAATGGCTATATAAAAATAAACATTGAAAGGAAGATAGAAGAACAAGGCCTACACTCCAGAAAACTGTAGACCTCAAAGTTCAAAACTATTAAAGCACAACAAAACACTTATTATGTAATTTTTGGGGTACATCAGCCTCTTCAGCAGAAGAAAGTAATGCCGGGATTATAATCAACTTAACTTTAACTTAACGTAGCGTTCACTTAAGGTTGACTTAACTTTAGAAACCAGATGTGTGATCACGATTCACTTAACGCAACAACTCGAGCCAAAATCTGCATTCTCGAGTATAATCTGTGATTTGTATGAATTGTAAAGTGATAGTCTATTAATATCTACTATTTTATATCGATATAATAAATATTTATCAATAAAATATTTTGATAAATTTAGCTTTCTTATTTTAGTTTAATTATTTTGTTTCAATGTCCGATCACAAGAACTTTATCTAAATAGTAGAAATTGGTCATAAAATCAACAAATGAATTACTAAATAGCCCTGTAGACGTCACTCGTATAATGATTGGCTGTCTAGATCATGTGGTAGGTACCCTTTACTTAAAGTAATTTAACGTAGAAAGATCTCACTGGAGATCTTTGTATGTCAAGTTACTATACGTCAATCTAGGTGAGCGGAATATTAAGTTCATCGTAATGGCTTCCATTTAAAAACACGAGGAGAATCTTTACGTTACGATATGTTACTATACTATAAGTGTAGGTCAACAGAATGTTAAGTTGATGGTGATCCCGGCATAAAACACAGTGGACTATGTATGACAGCATGGCTATAGGTTGATCATGGTCACTTAGATTTTGTTGTTGCCTGTTTCTTGATTCAAAAAAAGTTTAGTCTTGGATTCTGCAGTTGCCTGTTCAAACTTATGTCTTTACTCTTGTAAAGGGATAAACTTTTGCATTTATATTATATTTAATCATATAGTTATTAAATTATCTGTTAATACTATTTATATAGAAATTACTGAATGGTGTGAGCAGCACCGGATTTGACTGCATCTACGCCCATGAACGCAATAAATGTTTGCGCCCCTTTGTTCTACAATACATTAAAAACAAATAAAACAAACTATTATTTTTTCTAAATTATTTAAAATAATCACTATTTTAAGAAATAATACAATAAAGAGTATTTATTAAATTGTTAAAAAAAAATCAAGTTAGGATATTTTGTTAAAAGTTTTTTTTTAACTGAAAACAGAGGATGCATTCTAAGACTACAACAAGAGAGGTTTACCTCGAGCCTTTTCATTAGCTATGAAAGAATAACATTTTCATAATTTAATCTTACACTGTCAGTTTCAATTGCAAGGGAAAAAAATTAAAATAAATAAAAGGAATGGAAAAAAAATACAAATAAATAGTAACTAAACAATAAATAAAGAACAAAATATATGGCTGGTTGTAAAAATTCCCCTTTTAGTGTTGGTAAATTTTCTGTGTCGTACATTCCGATTTGGCGCATATTTAAAAAAAAAAGTATCAACGAAAATTTGCCACGCAAAGGAAAGGAGATTCAAGAATTCCTAAACCAGGGAACTTACAAAAATTATGTTCTCTCTGAATTTAAAATGTCGATTCCAGAGTTTAAAGGTATGATAGAAATATGTGTGAGTTAAGGTCGGTATTTTTTCAGTTTTATAGCAAAGAATATTTTCAGCCAAAATAAATAAAAAAATTGCTTACTTTAATTGTCAATGCATACTAAAAACTTTTTAAACAAACCAAAAAAGTCCTGTTAAATTCCGCAATGTTTATGATAAATATTTAAGAAATGTTGGGATTACTATGTTTAGAAAATTAAGATAAATGAATCTCTATAAGCAATATTTCATTTATTTTGACCATAAAAGATTGTTTTATTTAGACACTGTAAAGATATTTAACTTAAGTTAGGGATGTAGGGGTGGAAGAAAAGGGCGGTGTTTTTATAGTTTTTATAACAAAACTTTTTTTAGTCAAAATAAATCAAATAATTTTTCAGTATAAATATAAGAGTTTAATTTTCTTCATAAGGTGACCTCGACAATTTTTTAATATCAACCAAAAGTGTCCTGGAATTTAATGACAACCTTATCTATTAATTTAAATAATTTCTAATCTAATGCTGCTATGTTCATGACAGGTATTCAATGATTGTTGATACCACCGTGTTAAGAAAATTGAACTCTATGTTTCTACTGAAGCATTATTTTATTTATTTAGGCCAAAAATAGTTTTTCTATGAAATATGTAAAAACATTTATCTTTTCTAGTGTTCCACACACTCCCATCTCAAGTTCCCTTTCCCGCTATCTAGAGTGAACCTACCAGAGGTGTGTCCTGGTGTAGCCAACACAGCCAGTTTGTGTTTTCCAAACTCGACGCAGTCTCCATCACTAACGTATACATCTGCCTGAGCGCCGCTTGCCCTTGCGATGAGGCTTTTGCAGCCTGGGAGCAGTTTCTTCAGAAGACCTGTCCCAGTGACGTGGTCCGCGTGCATGTGTGTGTTCACTGATAGCACAAATACACAAGTGTTTTTTGCTGTGGTTTTTTATCACCAAGTCTCATTAACCGTTTGAGTTATACTCATATGTACTTATTACACTAATGTTTTACGGATTTAAGTAAGGTTGAATTTATAGGAAGTGTACCCACATTTGTGTGGATAGTGCGAGTGTAAACTATCCTCCTTACATTCAACTGATATTCTAACCCCCGATTCCCTTGTCATCAACAGTCTAGTGTCCTGCAAGAATGATGCCTTGGACCAGCCGACCACTGAAGCAGGTGACTAAATATAATTTCATTTTTATCCTACAGTAAAACAAAAAAGTCTTTAACTATCCAAGAACGAACTAGCTTGCTATGTTAAGGTGGGATGAAAGGTAATCCAAGTTACAATCTGAATTATTTCAGTTTTTATGACAAAAATAGGTTTTTTAGCCAAATAACTAAAGTAAGCGCTTACTTAGGCATCAACCATGTTTGGCCTTATTTGCCATTTATAGAGAGGTAAGGAGTTTGATTCTCAACTGGGTGTAGTGAGGGTGATTTTTCCAAGATGATTTTTTGATTTTCATTCTTACAAAAATTAGTGTTAAATAATAGTCTGGAAGAGTACATAGCAAAATGAAATGCGAAACCAAAGTGTTTGTATAAAAAAACATAATAATTATAAAAAGTAGCTTACGTGCGTCTATTAAATATCACAGCAGCTAGACATAATTATTCAACCCTTTCATAAATTGGAAATGTGGTTATAGGCCACTTAATAGGCTATCTTTTAGATAGAGTAAAATCATAATTTAGAAATTTAAAATTGTAATGAAAGTTTGTAATTAAAAATTTAATAATAAGAACAATCTATTTTTTTTAAATCTAGGATATATAAAATTATTATTATTATTAGCACCGCGTCTTACTACCCGTTCGGGTTATAAGCACTTACGCTAATGTGTGATGGTAGGGTGATTGTGAAATGAAATGGAGGACCTACAGTTTAACGTGGAATCCGAACCACGGTGGAGGCCTAGCATTCCTCACATTCACAAGTTGTGATTAATACACGTCTTGTCAGAGTTGAAGGAAGGGTTTGGCAATCAGATAAATCTGTGGCGGGACCGAGGATTGAAACCTGGACCCCCAGCACAGAAGTCCTACACCTTACCCCTAGACCACCAGGTCACCGATATAAAAAAAAAAAAAACAGTTGTGTTAAAAATGAGTAAGTCGCTAGAGGAATTTTGTTTTCACATTAGTAATAAGTGCAAAGGTATATATAAAAAAACACTTCAGATTAATCAACAATGAGACAGAGTCTAAAGAGACGTCTTAAGGTGGGAGTGTAAGAAACGCGAGTTAAGGGCAGTGTTTTCGCAGTTTTTATATCAAAACATTTTTTTTGGTCAAAATTAATCAAATATTGCTACAGTAGAAACACATACCATAGAGTTTATTTTTATTCACATGGTGACCTCAACAGTAGTTGAATATCTGTCGAAGGTGTTCTGGAATTTAATGATAACTTTTTCTTTTCACTCAGAAAGTTTCTCATCTAATGCCACCATGATCATGATGGATATTCAAGAAATGTCGAGGTCACATGTGAAGAAATTTAAACTCTTATATGTTTCTACTGGAGCAATATTTGATTAATTTTGACCAAAAAAAGTTTTAATATAAAAAGTGCAAAAACACTTGATTTTTCTTGCGTTTCCTGACATGAGGGTAGAATTATAGTAATGTTTGGGAATGTAAGATAATAGATTGATTAAGCTATCTAGGAGAGCACTCATAGGATATGTGATGACTAAGAAACTTAATAACAATGAAGGGGTACAACCAAGGGGCCTACAATATGAGTAGAACTTGCTGTACACATCATATATAGTACTCGCTTGTATGTCTACAACATCAATCTAATCAAAGTAGTTAGTCCTATGTAAGTAATAATTGTATAACATTGATTGTGAACTGTTAATTGTAAATTTAAGACTTTATTTACTTACTGCCATATTTCAAGGTCAAGTCAAGTTCCCTTATTGTCTGCACATCCCTCTCGGCAAGTTCGATAACAGGATCGATGAGCACGGCTTCTCTTTGATCCAAATCTGCCAGTAAGTAGGTATAGGTACAACTTTCTCGATCAAAGAACTGTATATAACACATTTGTACATTACAAGTGCTAAATGGTAATAACATTTAGCAAAATATTTTTAGTTTTAAGACCTTAAATGATGGTGGTAAAAGTTGTTTAAAAAAACAATCTAAAGAGTAAATTTAACTAAAAAAAAACATTAACAATGAAAGCTCTTTTTTTTCATGTATCCAACCATAGCTTGGTGGTTATCATCAAACTTAAGGTCATCTACAATCAGTCGCATCTGCTAGTCATAAGACACATTGGGTTGTTTCTGTTTCAAAAAAACTGTGACTTAACAATGAAATGTCGAAAGACATAATTCCTACAAATAAGAATTTATAAGGGTAAATTAAAAGAGAGAAATATACAAGAGTGTGTCTATTTGTAGAACCTAAAGGCGCAAGGATAAGGACTAAGGTAAAGGGTCAAGCATGCTTGTGCAAGCATTTTGAGTGTACGTGGGAATGATTGACAGGATATCAAAATTGTTTGATTTCGGTCTTCAAGCAAGCATGGTTGAGAGAGTATCGTTGTGGTTGTCAATCATGTTAGTGACGTACTAGCAGCCATGGCGAGTGTATACACTTGACGTTGTAAAATATTTCTGGGGCTTGCAGGACTGCTTGTCATAGTTTGTGAGACACACTTGTCAAGCATGCTTGATAGTGTATGGGCCCTTTTAGGTCAGTAGGATTTCCACATTTCAAAATTAATTGTGTGGATCATTTGGAATTGCAGGATGAAATGTGAATTTTAGGATTATAGCAACCCAATTTTAAACCTGGACGGTATTGTCAAGTTAATTTACTTGGACACATTTCACTTGTGAACTATATAGTGAAATCAATCATCCAGGCAGTTGTGTAGTTATTGTGGAACGGGACAGCCCCTTAAAGGTAAGCAAATCACAAAAATAAGCTGCACACACATTAACTAGTGTCCTTGGGTTACTTATGTACACTATTCAACTATTATTATTAGCTATTATTTTCTAAGCTGTTGTTATCATTTCCACACCAATTCTCAGATAATGAGGCCTGGATCTAGTCCCAACTTGTTCAACTTTTTGTGTGCTGGTAGACCAACAGATTATTAAAAAAAAAGTATTTAAATATTTTTTTATAAGTTTGTCTATGTCTATGAAAAAACTTTTTAAGTATTTAATTTTAACACATATTTAAAAAAAAAACTAATTTCGAAGTATAATAATTTCTATGTTTCTAGTTCTTAATGATGAAACAATATTTAGGTTACCTGCCTGAAGAAAAAATCTTCAGTAAATGGTATATTTTTTGATAACATTTTGATGTGTTGATATCTTTTAATTGTTAAACTTTGCCCAAGTTGTTGAATCTTACTGGAGAATTTTAATGCGTTCACTGTCTTTAGTAAACCCATACTAAACTTAGGCAAGGCCATCAAGAATTGGAAAAAATCTTGAAATTGTTATCTTTTCTGTTTTCTACCCTTACTTCAATAAAGTTGTACCTTCTCTTTTAAATCCTTCTAAAGTTAACTATCTTATCTGGTAGTGAATAAGTACATTGGTTGATTGTTATATAATTATATAGTACACATCAAAACACTTCCTAAATTTACAAGTGTTATTATAGTCCTTTATCTCTGGAATTGACATCATTTTGGATTTAATATCATTAAATTAATAAATAAAATGCAAAAGACGTTCAAAATAATTTTCGCTTGCTTTAATACTGTCAATAATTAGTCGGTTTTCAAGATATTTCATTAAAAACCAGCAGACGACAAATATTATCAATCGGATACCAAAGAGAAGACAAACTTATTACTTATCGGAAAAATTGACAAAATCTCCAGGTGGACTAACATCAACACTCCTTAAGCCCGTATCACACGACACTAGCTCGTACTTGAAATCCAGTGTGCTAGCTAGCGCTAGCTAGCACGTCATCATCTAGCGTCGTGTGAATCAGAAAAAGTATACTGGTTCTGCCACTTGGTACTGGCTACCATACTAGTTTTGAGGATAGAACAGGTGCTATTTTCGTACTAGTTCTGACACTAGTCTGTGTAATTCGACCAATCAAAGCGGGCTGAGACTTTGTGAGTTTGTGTGGCGAAATAATAGAAATGGCGCCGACATGGTCATCGGATGTTATTTTGTTGTTGACAGAAAATTATTCTAAATATCCTTGTTTATATAACATACCAAATTGCCACAATATGACAATATATTAAATTATTTTTTAATTAAAACATGTAATCTAAAATTGACAAACTGTGTTCCAGACCCAAATTTAATCTAAATAAACTTGATTATTATGCCAACTTGGTGGTTGCTTTATTAGAATATAAAGTGTGCGTAGGCCTAAAAAAGAACATTGTGTGTTAAGGATACTGTACTTGGACACCATAGTCTTAGGTGCCTTCTGACCACATCGTAAATAAATGAATACAAATTTGGGGAAATACTAAACGTTTAGAGTCACCCTGAATTATCCTACCTAACCCCGAATGTATCATTTTTAGTATCCGCGATCATTATTTCGTCTTTCCAGCCATTCCGTGTCCATATTCTTTTCCTACGCTCCCTCATCATAATTTTCAATATCATTATTAATAATTAATTCAGCTGCTTCAACCAAAATTAATAGTTGATGTTCCATAAATATTTGCACTAGAACCTAGTACCAAACTAGCAGCGTTGAATACTCTAGTCCCGTTTCATTGTACTAGCTATATACAGATATCTAGGCGCTAGCTAGCACACTTGATTTCTAGTACAAGCAAGTATCGTGTGATAGTAGCTTTACTTCTTCTACTAGTTTTATAGTAAGCCGCCGTAGCGCTGTTTTAAAATATAATTTATCAAGGTCTTGTAACAGAAGGATATGATAAACTGTCGTTTTGGTTTTATCAGAACTAATTATTTTTAGAGACAAAGCTTTCTTATGAATGAATAGTCACTACATATAAAACTATTATACTACATTAATGATTACTCGCTTAATATAGAGCCCATCGAAGGTTTTTTTTTTTATAAATACACTTATCTATTAGTTAAGTTCATGTCTTCAACGCACGCACTCACTTCCTTTACGAAGACCTGAAATAGACTTATGTAGGCTAAAGGTGGGTGATTATTAATGCATCAGAGATGTGACATTAAGCTAATTGTGAGGCTTTATCAGGCTGGTCTAGAGCCTTTTGCCACGGGCCCTTAAAGTGTCTGTTATAAACAAATAAAGTGAACAATATTGTTGTTTTAGAAGAGTAATCCATCAATAACGTCTGTCCTCAGACTCTTGAAGTAAAGGATCAATCCCAACCACCATCACCAAGAATATTTTCCAAATTGAGTAGCTTTTTAAAATAAAAACTTTCTAGGTTTTTAACTATGACAGATAGACCACCAAAAACAAACTATAACATTTTAGTTTGAGCTATTACCGTTAGTCGAAAATAAAGCTGAGCGAGGCAAAATCGATTAATTTGATACTCATTTCCAAACCTACCCCAAGAAAATAAACACCCCGTAGGTGGAGTGAATATGTTTACCATTGTATTATATGTGAGAAAAGAGGGGAGGTGGGGGCCGGTTTGTCTGTCGCGTGGTACTTATCGGTACCTGGCACGGACCAATCACCATCATCATCATCTGCCTCTAACAGACGCTGGAAACAGGTGGGCGCCATTATAACCGCCATCACCTGCCCTCATCCCTGCTACCACACCCAGCTCGAGACCCCTCCGTTCTCTTTGGAAATATAGTTTGAAATGAGTCAGAAACAGGAACTCCCGTGGTTGCTTTTTTGACAAACTATTTTAGTGGGAGATAAAGCGATAAAATATTAACTTTCAAAGCAGCGAAACAATATGATGTATCATCGCATCAAACTCTATTATATTTTGCCTAGGAGATTTACGTACACCCAGTTTACACTGGCCGGTAGCATCTTGCCTTGACCGATTACACCATGGATTTATATTATTATATGCACCATAGCACAGTGGTATTCAATCTGGGGTACACGAAGATATATTAGGGGTGTGGGGTGTACTTAAAATTTAAAATATATTTATAGGTATATTTTATAGAATGTACAATGTGCAGCAACAACTTTGAGGTTATAAAGTTGATGATAATTGATAAATTATATCTGGGGTTGCGTGAACTAAAAAGATTAAATACCAGTGACATAGTAGAACTAGGCAAGGTAAACTTACAACGAAGAGTAGGCTACATGCCTAAAATACACACGACCATAGGGACGACGGTAAATATTAGATAAATACATCAACCTTGAGGGACACATTGTGGAAAGATCCGTCTACCTCTTCACCCCGGTACACCCAACTGCTCTATTTATTTAAAAACTATTGGTAGTGGTTAGTAAAATGGTGACACTAAGCTTAGTACCAGTGACGTCGCCCCCCCCCCCCCCGAACTTTAGTTTGACTCCCAGAAAGGCCGAAATTTAAGCTTTTAACGTGATGCGAAAACGAGTATGTAATATAGGGTGTATAGTCGGATCATCTTGTGAAGAAACTTAACTGACACCCTTCTCGCAACAGAATGACTGACGATGACGGAGAAATCGGGGTTCGAATCCCGGCCGTGTGTACTGAAGGTGGTTTTGTTCTTAAATGGTTAACTACTCACCCTCCACGCGAATATGCACACACTTAATCTAAATTCAACCTTCCTCTTCCCTAATACATTAGCGTTATTAGTAAGTACTCTATGTATAATCCGACGCATAGCCAAAAAAACCCCACTTAAATGACTGCTTGAAAAGTCACCACAACATTCAAATATTCATACGTCAAGCTGTACAGATATAATATATATAGTCTTATGTCAATCTGGCCTTGTCTACATCTATTTATAAAGGTGCCAAAAGTTTTTTTGAATAGCAATTCGACAACACTTCAAGTTCATTCAATTCATGAGTTCAATTCCAATAAAGCTTCCCCCCCCCCCCCCCCAAGAGCTTGTGAAACTAGTATATGTTTAAATCAGGGTAGGCTCAAGGGTATCATGCGCCCTAAGATTAAAATTAAATATTAAAATGATTTGCCGACAAAGAAACCTCGAATGTCATAATACCACAAAAGGTGAGTTAATCAATTTTTTTTTTAAATATTAATATTAGATAACATATTTAAATGTTATTGATTTATTTATAACTAATTAGTTGAATGATTATTATTTTTTTTAAACACTAAAAAAATTACATTTAATTGGAATGCGCCCAAGGCGATCTCCTAGGTTCGCCTAATGGACGAATCTTTTAATATAATGTAATGGTTTCGTTAATAGTATTCGCTTAGCGAGTTTAGAAAGTAGGGCGCTAAGATATCTACACCGGATAAGTCTAAACATAATTTTATGCCGAAATTAACATAATAATAATGATGAAACATATATACATATCCTGTGGAGAAAAATAACGCAACTTTATTTCATCAAATAAGCCTATTATCGGTCATAAACCTGTTGAAATGTTCAGTTCCTCTATGAAATAAAGGTTTGCTTCAAGGACACTTCATGGTATACAATGACATAACGTGTTGTTCATGTTCATGCGAGAACACAAAACACTATGGCTTGGTAACTATTTTAGGCTTATAGTCCAATTTTCATAGAAAATGCTTTTTATAAAATAAAAACATATATTTTGCGTCTAAAATTGATAGCATTTGGCTATATTATTAGGTATTGATAATATCCATCTAAAGTGACAGTGCAGATAATATGACTTGACTTATGAATAGGTCAAACTGGCTCTAGTTAGGTACTTTTTTAGGTGCCAGAAAAGTTTTTTCCTATTAAAATGACACTGTACCAGAATTCCTCCATACAATAAATTAAACACGAATGCATTACAACGTATAGTAGGATCGTTATGTAAAAGAACCTTTTAAAACGAACACCAAATAAATTTTAGAATGGGCAATGATTATAAACGTTTAACCTAATGTATTTATCTTTCATCTGTCAAAATGTGACAGCTGTAGAACACATGGTGTGGCGTATGATTATATGACATCATATTTTTAGTAAAATTGTTGGCCTATCAGAAAAGGTTCTCCCAATGGCTCTTCGACTATAGTTGAAGGTGGGTGTTCCCCTAGCGATGACTCGTATAAAGGTTTATTGACCTCAACCACGGACAAGAACTTTGCGCTTCGGGTGACGACCAACCATTCATGTGGTTCGAAAATAATGCTAAACATTCCCGTCATGATAAACTAATGTAAAAAAAACAAGACCTATTAATTATCGGCTCGTTCACGGCAGAAGCAGGTATCGATATTGTACTCGTATCGAGTTTTTTAAAAATTATTATCGCTGCGTCTTACTTCCTGAACAGATTCTACACATACTGCATGTGATAATTACTCTAATGAGGTAGGCATGAGGAAGGAAATATTTTAGAGGTAGTCTAACCACATTTGTGTGATAGGAGAGTGGGAAAAAATTTAGGGAAAACCATTCTCAGTTGACACGACCGGAATTCTAACCTCAATCTTCCCGTCATCAGCAAGCCAGCCTAACACGAGAATAATGCCTTAGGATTAGGAGTTAGATCATTCGGCAACTGAAACGGATCATATCGAGATACAAATATTGATAACAGTTTCGTAGCGGTATCGAAAGAATGAGACAAAAAATTTGTCTCTGAATACCATGTCTTTAATTGTTTCCATGTACGAAAATGTTAATATTAATGATTATGTATTTTTATATTTCCTTCTCAAGATTATTATTATTTAGCAGCGCGTCTTACTACCCGTTCGGGTTATACGCATAAGTACTAATTCCACTAATGGGTTAGGTACTGGAAGGTTAAATTTAGAGGAAGTGAACCCGCAATTGCGTGGAGGGAAAGTGGAAAAACACTTAGAACAACCACCCCCCAGTTCACCCAACCGAGATTCGAACCTCGATCTCCCCGTCCTAAGCAGTCTAGCTCAACACGAAATTAGTGCGTTAGCTAACTACGCCACCGAGGCGGGTCTCAATGCTTAGACAAGTGGCTTATTGGGCATTTGATAAATCCATAGCATCTACAACCACGATAGTAAGAAAAACCTTTACATCTCCCATCGGGGTACTTCATCAAGAGCCAATATAAATATAGTTCCTTCCACCCTGAATTAAAAATAATCCTTACATCTCTTGTCGAGGAAAACCCGTTATTCAACAGGTAGAAAAAAAACTAGATATACTCTCAGTAATTCCTACGCCTAGTCATGTGATTTGCAGCTATCACTTTTGATAGATATTATTAATATTTATAAAATATTACTAATGATATATTAAAATGTTATCAATGTTTATAGCAAAAAATATGTTTGCATTTTCTAAACCGGGATTCCTATGAAAATCAGGGTATTTATAGATAAGAAGGCCCCCCTTTTCCAACCCTTCTAAAAAAAATATATATATATATTTTATACATATAAATTATATATAATATATATAAATTATATATAGTATATATTTTATACATAGTAAATATATTTTATACAATATATATTTATATATAATATGTATGTAAAAATTATATATAAAATAGATATTATATATATTTTAAATATATATATATATATATGTGCGTATGTCCCTGTTGAAGATCAGTATAGACAAAATCCATCGTCAAAAGGTAGGCATGGTAAAGATCCTACTGCTAGTAAAACAATAAAAGGTCAGTCGACAGTCAGTTTCCTTAGCAGGTCAACATCAGTTGGCGGTAGCTCGACACTTAATGGCTGCTACAATAATTTTCGAACGAGAAATGACTCACAGCTTGTGGATCAGGACAAGCGTTCTTTATCCTCAGCTGAAAAGTCGGCCAGTAGGAACGCGGAAGAAAGATTCAGTCTGATTTACAGTTCAATCTTTATAGGAAAGGCCTTTTTAGAAAAAAACACTTATTTTTTATGGGGGCAAATATTGCTATTATTTTACAATATCTTACTATATAAAAGTTTTATTTTATAGGTATTGATAATATCTGTCAAAAGTGATAGCTGCAGATTACATGGCTTGACGTATGACAACGTGAAAGTTTATCTAGTAAATTTTCTAGATGTCAGATCAGGTTCTTCCTATGAAAATTGGACTTTTGATAGGGAGGAACTTTTTTTTGACAGTTATAAAAGTTAGTATGAAAATTGTCATATTACTTATTTATAAGTAAAATTCCGGCACCTTAGCTTAGTCGGTAGCGTGTTTCACTACCGAGTTAGAGGAGTCCCGAGCTCGATTCCTTCCACGGCCGAAAAATTTATCATTTGTAGACTTTCGCTCTTGCCAATAGACATTCTCGTTTGCATATATAATAAATCGGTTCAGAAAGTGTGCGTTGAATAATTCAATAATTGAAAATTAAATATTTCAAAACTGTCACTTTTTATCAATAATTCCTTAAGGTAAAATGTTGACTGCAAAAATAAAAAAAGTATTTTCTAAAAGTCCCTTTCTAGCAGAATCCGACTATATTTAGTTGTATTATCTATCGTCATTGATACGATTTGTCAAAAGTGATAATTGCACTGTAAAACTTAAGATTTGACGCATGAGTATAATACTTTTTTTAACCATCTCATCTTACTACCCATTCGGCTTATAAGCTTATATTAAAATATATGTATTAATTAAGATCAGATATATTACCTTGAGCACCGCGTCTTATTACCAGTCCGAACTTCCACATATTTACACCAATGGCGTAAGGATGAGAAAGGTAGAATTTTGAGGAAACGTGAGATAATTTAGTAAAAAAATAAAAAAACACTTCAGTACACGAGAGGTAGGGATTCGAACTCCGACCTCTTCGTAACCCGGGATATTAGAAGAAACTGACGTCTTTGTCCACGTGTCCAACTGTATGGGTGGTGGTAGTTTTGATTTCATTGGTCAGAAAAAAAAAGTTTTCAGATTTGATGTGTTTGTATTTTCAAATATTTAAACAATATTTTTAAAGCATTATAACGTGGGCGTGCCTGGTGGGGATGACGGGTGGGGGAAGGTCTGAGGGGGGGGGGATACATCTCCCCAAATATTTTGTTTTTTAAGGGAAATTATCCTTTAATATACAATTTACATAGGAGTTTAGTTACTTCACGGTATGCACTGTATGGATGGATTCAAACAAATATGTTTTTTTTATTTGAGGTATTAAACGTGCACTTTTTAAACCGAATGATCATATCAGCACACGAGAATTTCTATGAGCGATAGTGAAAGGGCCTACCAATTTTGCCGGGAAAAATATTTTCACACACCCTCCAGGTTTTTTTTATATGCCACAATCGACATGGGACAAAAAGTATTTACTTTCCCTACGAAGGAAATTGTGCTAAAGATTTTTATCGCTCCAGTAAAATCCGTCGACTCCAGCTAGAATCGAACCCAAGAACATCGGATCTTGCGGCGAGTACCTTACCTCAAGAACACCGAGGTCGATCTAATATGTCGTTAAATAGCACTTATGTATAAATGTGTGTCTCTATGGTTATTTGTTTGAGCAAAGTGTAATCTGCTAAGTTAAGCTCGTTTATAAATTCGTTACACAGATACCCACGTGAATATATTCTACTTAATTGTTTGATTATTAGAGGCACGGCTGACAATATAATTTTATTTCAGTTTAAACTATATTTTTCAATGTGGCTTAACTAAAAAAATATCTTTTAGACTAAATCTCCAGTCAATACAGATTATTTTCATTTTGTGAAAACCGGTTTAAAAACACCAAACAAAAAGTTATAGCTATTCTATGACCAAAGCTATCAAACAGGTTTTTTTTTTGCACAATCACTTGTTCTTTTTATAGCTTTCTTATACAAGGCAAACAGCTACCGGCATGTGTAACAAAAAAATAGCTAAATGGTTTTAATTATTTTTGTGGTTTTTTGTGTTTGAAGTGATTAGTTACGGTCTTGTCCCATGTTTTTCTCACGGTAGGGTTTATAAAAATGCGACATTTTAGCAACTGTAATAACACCATCCTCAAATCTAGCGCAAGGTATGAGACAAAAAAGACACAGCCAAAACCTAATAGGAACCAACAGATTCAACCATGAGTATGCAAGCGAGTTTTTAATTATTTTTAGTATTTTTATGTTGGGAAGCTACTTTTCCTCTATTAAAAAAAACCTCTTGTTATAAAATAAGATTTTTTTTGGGGACGTTTTCTAAAATTGTTATTGTTATAGTATGATTTTGGTAGGAGTAACAAAATGTGTTAGTTACTAAAGTTACTAAAACCATTTTAATATATTCATACATCAAGTCATGTTATCTGCATCTGTCATCTTTGATATATATTATCAATACTTTTAAACTAACATAAATAATATAGTAAAATATTATCAATTTGCCACAAAGAAATACGTTTGAATTTTCTCAACTGTTCTTCAAACCGAAATCAGGGTATAAATGAAAAGTATCACCTTATGTTTGAATGATTTGTCGGTAAAGCCTCAATATGTCCTTCGGCTGTTGCCCTACTCTTGCACCGACTTAACTGAAGCGCTAAGACGGTTTGGGGTGTTTTGGGCTGGTTTTACTTTTTGAGGTACAGGTTGCAGTATCAAAACTTTACTTATCCCCGTGGTTTGAGGATTAAATTATTATTACTATTAGCACCACGTCTTACTACCCGTTCGAGTTATACGCACTTACGCTAATGTGTAATGGTAAGGTGATTGTGAGACGAAATAGAGGACCTACAGTTTAACGTGGGATCCGAACCACGGTGGAGGCCTGGCATTACTCACCTTCACAAGTTGTGATTAATACACATCTTGTCAAAGGTGAAGGAAGGGTTTGGCAATCGGATAAATATGTGCCGGGACCGAGGATTGAACCCCGGACCCCCAACAAAGAGGTCCGACACCTTACCCCTAGACCACCAGGTCACCTAGAGGATTAAGACAATAAAGTGGTACTGTTGAGCGAGGCTGTAATAAATTAATTAATTTTCTAATTTATTTGATGTATTTAACGTGTACTTTTTGAACCTATTGATTATATCAGAACACGACTTTTAAACCTACTTAAATCTAGAACATACACAGCATCCAGCCTCCAATGCCCCCCAATGCCGTTAATTCAACACTGTGAAAGAGGAAGCTCACATTTCATTTAATGATACATTTTTCGGCAATGCCAGGAATCAATCTCGGGACCCTTAGCTCACTAGAAAGACACGTTACAGACAGAGCTAAAAGGTGTCGGACTCATGTTTATAAGTTAATACCCCGTGAAAGTTTTAATTGGTGAATAGGAATTACTGTCTGTGGATTGTGAATTATTATTATTTTTTTTCCTTCGAATGAGGTGGGTTGGCATTTTAGGTAATATCGAGTTGTGGGTGATAGAAGGGTTTCATGGATTGCAAAAAAACAAAAAAAAAAACCTCCTCCATGGAGTTATCCAACAATCGAGCCATACCGACCAAGTGAGCGACGTCTGTTAGCGAAGATAGTACCGATTTCCACGGATAAAGGATATCATGTGGTCATCACAACGAAGCCCCCGGACGTTGATCAAACAATGTGAATTGGTTTGACATGGTTGGGTGGTTTTATGTTAAGTTATAAAGATCTTACTGGTTTGTGAGTTACAATCCAATTTTCATAGAAAGAACCTTTCATATTGTTTACGGTCGTCATTGATAACACTTTACTATATTATTATTGTTAATATAATATCAAAAGTGACAGATGATCACATGGAGTGATGTATGAATACGTGAAGATGGAGCTGGTGAATTTTTTATACATGACCTCTAAAAATTGAGAGTGAGGCGTATAGTCAAATTCATGGGCGCCCCAAAGGGGGTAGGGGTGCGTAGAGTGATAGAGGGTGGTGGGTGGGGGTCGTATGAAGGATATTCACTCTTGTCCCCTCTCCAACCAAGCGAGCAAACATTGTAAATGAAATCACAAAACATGTGAAATAAAATCAAATTATAAAACATTTGATATTTGTTGAGTTTATGGACTAAATTTTAAAGAGCAGTTTTACTACATAATATTTAAAAGGTCTACTATCGTAAGGTGACCGACCATTCATCCTCAATTTATCGATGGCAGTCTCCGAAATAAGAATTATGTACAGGGTTGATTTAGTTCCTGGTTCGGGCCACCAAATAATACCGATTTTTCTGAGGACATCATTTATTTTATATATAAATATATATAGAATAAATGGTGTCCTCAGAAAAATCGGTATTATTTATATATTATTTATCGGTATTATATATAAATATAAATATATATATATATATAAAGGAAGACAACATAAAAATAAGTAATTTATTCTCAAACAAAACATAACTTATTGTGAGGAATGCTATTTTTTCATATCTCATCATTTCTCTCAGGTATAAATTTTTAGTATTATTTTTTAACACTGAGCCTTACTAGCTGTTCGGGCTATACGCTTATGTACTAATTACGCTGATGATTTAGATTTTAAGGATTAGGGAGGATTTATAGGAAGTGTACCCGCATTTGCTTGGAGGTAGAGTGGAAAGCCAGTTTGGAAAAACAACCCTCGGTACACCCGACCAAGATTCGAACCTTGATCTCCCCGTCTTCGGCAGTCTAGTCCACTGCGAGAGTAACGCGTTAGACCACGCGGCCAGTGAAGCGGGTAAATTTAGTAGTTGAAATTCTTAAAAAGTCTTGTAAATATTCATCGGTGTGTTGAATAGAAATTGTATATATTGTATTAATTTTTTTTAATTCTTGTATTTTTAGAGCTAATTCTTCTTCTTAGTAGATAGATAGTTAAAGCTGGAGGGCCGCATAAAAAATACGTGAAGGGACGCATGCATCTCGTGGACCGTAATTTGCCCGATACTGTTACAGAGTGTATTATACACCATTTAAGTGGCAACTATTTTATTCGTTTCTCATCCCTGAAAATGTTAAAAGATTATTATTATTATTATTATTATTAGCACTGCGTCTTACTACCCGTTCGGGTTGTACGCACTTACGTTAATGTGTAATGCTAGGTGATTGTGAGACAAAATGGAGGACCTACAGTTTAACGTGGGATCCAAACCACGGTGGAGGCCTGGCATTCCAAATGTTAAAAGAAATTGTCACGTTATCTAATAGTCGTTTAGCGGCATTGCGCGATGATGTGAATAGCATGCTCCTCCGCTAAAGTGTCTTGTGTGGATATATCCGCATACACTCGCAAAACACACGCTGTATACTTTGAGAGAGAGAGAGAGAGCAAAAAATAATACAAAACTGGTTTTGATTTTACCCGCCTTGAACTTCCAAACATAAACCCGACGGCCGTGGGCGCGAAAGGCGAGCCAACATGCCGGATGATAGAACAAAAAATAAAATAAAAATTAATGGATTGAAAAAAACTGGTTTCAACCGATTACAACGTTTGTACGACGGCAGACACACAAATCATTTCATAGACGATAGAACAGACACATTTCATCGTGTTCCAAGCATCCATCTTTCTTCATCTGATAACTTATATGGTGCATTGTGTCTTACTACCCGTCCGCATATTTACACTAACGGGTTAGGGACGAGGAAGGTTGAATTTAGAGAAAATGTACCTGCATTTGCGTGAAGGGAGGATTGGAAACCATTTAGGGGGGAAAACACTTTAGCACACCCAACCGGGATTCGAGCCCCAGTATCCCCACCACCAGCAGTCCAGAATATTACGAGAGTGACGCCTTAGACCATGCTACCACCGAAGCGGTTCGTCTGATAATGATTATCACTAAATCACTGATTAAAAACTTAATTTCCTTGGTGTAGTGTGATTATTAAAAAAAAAAGATCAGAGTTCGGGTGGCACTACTAATCGTACGGGACTCCTCTTGTAGTGAACTCCGAATTTAATGACAATCTGTCTGCTTCCACACTACGTGGCTGTTTCACTTTTTTGGACCCTTTCGGGATTCGAATTAAGGTATCGCCTGGGTGGTGGCTTGATCAGCGTCTGGAGCATAGCACGATGAGGAGCGCGGTCAAGGCCAGTCGCGGACCTAAACAGATTTTCTGGGTTATTACGACGAGAAAAAGGGAAGGATTTTAAAATTTGGTCTGAAAGAACTTAAACAAGAACCTTACCTGATAGTTATCAAAGCGACTAATTTTATTTTAATATGCTCATACTCAAAGCCGTGTGTTTTTGGGTCTACAGTTGTCCCTTTTCACAAATACGTCAATTGTGACAGTTTCAAGACGAATACAGAGAGCTTTGGTAGATGAAAAAATACTTCAAAATTTGAGAGTAAGCTTAAAGTAAATTTTCAGTGTAAAGCTAGACTTGGCACGCAAATTAAATTTGGGAAGTTTCATTAATGCCTATTTTCACCGTTTTAATACTTAATGAGCTTTTGTCTTAAGTATTTATAATAATTACCGTATATTAATCATTTAATAATATTACCAATAACAATAAAAAAAATCCAGTGAGATATTACGTGACAATAAAACTGGTAGTGACTTTAACATTGATTTAATTGGTTTGATTTCTTGAGGAGGGGAGCGCGCGCCCCCCTCCTGGATCCACCCCTGAACCAACCTCAACAAACCTCAATTTAAGTTACAGTTAGACTAAAACCGACTATTAGAGCTAAAGACGTTTCCTTTGAGACGAAGAAGTTTTTTTTTTCTGTTATTATAAAAATAATAATGAATTTTCGACACGCCAACATGCAATAACATTATAACAGTTTTAGTAGGGTTTAATGATATCAAAAACGAATGACTTGCCGTCCTAATCCGACATCAGGCAACGAAACAGTTTGAGCGGTCACTTAAACAAACTTGTAAACTCTTTGGTCATAAACTTATTGTAATTTCAAGGTTTGTTAGTAGTTCATAATACCATGTCATTATTATTTTAAATTTAAGAAAATACCCGCATTGGTGAGCCCACGGGTTAAGACGTCAGGCTCCTCTGGTCTGGTTCACTGATGACGGGGAGGTCCGGGTTCGAATTCCAGCCGAGTATACATAAGTAGTTTTTTTTTAACCTATAGGACTTTCTACTCTCTTTCCACATTTCATCTTTAAATCTACCTTGCTCATCCCTACTCCATTAATTAATATAACAATGTTGAATAGTAAACACAAAAAAATAAATTTCCCAAAGTGTGTTGATAATACTATATTAACTAATAGCGAAAATGTGTTCACTTTTGTATCGCACAGTTTTACTTTATTTAGATTCGTCCCGAAAAATATTCTATAAAACAATAATAATTAATTTGGGTGTGAGTTGGTTTTTTTGAAACTTGTGCTAAAAAGATCGAGTGTCACCTCAATTTTCAACAATGATTCCTTCCTTTTTAGTTTTCCCGGGTAAATCACGCGTTGGCGACTCAAGACTGGTTGGTCATTTCAAATAATGCATTATGACAGACATGTCGTGGGTGTAACAAGTAACGTAAAAGAGAAGATTCATAAGGCGTAGTTTTAAAGTTGAAACGATATAAAAAAAAAAGTAGCTTAGATGGCGGGACAATTATTTAGTGTTCTACATTTTATTACACTGTTCAAACATCCACACTATTTTGTGGCTTTTTTAAACACTAAAACTATATTTTTGTTATCAAATCAACACATGTATACAACGGTTAAGTTGATTATACGAAAATTATTTGCACAAGATTTGCTAAGTTTGAAATATAAAATGGCCGACATTGTTTGTTATGACGCAATAAGCGAATGACCTTGCCAGTGGTGATATCTGCGGGACAGCAAAGAACTACAATACACAGCTGTTGACAGTAAATAAACAAACTACTTGAACTGAGCAGCGGAAAAGATAAGCGGAAAAAATATATTTCACAGTAAGTTAATTAAAATATACGTGTTATAATGTGTCAATGTGAGATTGACTAGTATTTTGATATTCTTATTTAGTTTATCTCTGTCAATATAAGCGTTATGCTTTCAAGCCAACAGTTCTAAACATAGGTTTCAGGTCGAATGCTTTGTTTAGATTCGGTCATTTTGATGTTGGTGAAAGTTTTATGTAATACGTCGCAATATTTATTTAATTATAACATTCCTATCGTAATAAAATTGTATTATAATAGTATCACTTCTCAATTTCGTGTGTTTCGTCCAAAAGACAGTTTTGTGTTTATTTATTTAGACCCTGGATATTCGCATTTGGAACAATGCCAAAATAATGTTCTGCAATAATCAGCTGTTAGTGAAAGTGTGTTCGAACAAAGCACGCAACACATCGATGTAATAATGTGTGTGGTGGTGTAGAGTGGATTATGAAACGCGCTATTTTGGAATGTTTGGTTGAAATTTGAGAATAACTTTTGTTTCAGGGTGTAAAAAATGCCGTCTCTCTCAGAAGCAATACACAAGAAATATGATAAAGAAGGTGATGTATGCATCAAGTTTGATCTCCCAGTAGAAATTTATGTACCAAAAATAAGTCCGAGAAAATCTATACCTTCACTTTTGGTGCTTAATGATTGTGATATTGATAGTGCTGGAGATGAGCATGAACTGGATCACTTATGTCAAATTGTTGAAGAACTAGACCTGGCACAAAATAAGCTAGAAAAATGGGCTGAGGTAAGTTTTTTTCATGGTGCATTAATTTTATAATAATATATGAATTTATAAAAGAAGCCTAGCTTAGGTTTAAAATATATGACCTCAGAACAAATAATACACAATGCAATAAACATAGTTAAAATATTTGTTAAAAAAATGTTGCTATCTATATAAATTCATAATAATAACCTAATTTGAAATTGATAAGTTAATACTTTAAGAAAAGACCTGAAAAATTAAATGATAAACCTCTTTATAATTTTGACACCAGTTCAATAGTAGTTTAAAAGCTAAATTAATTAATGCTAATAGTTTAAACACAAAACAACAAAAGTAGGCCTATAAATATTACTAGTTTTAATATTGAGTGGGTTAAAAGCTAAATTAAATAATTAATGTAGCTCATCACCTACTTTTTTATTAACTCATTAAGATGCTGGAATAATAAGCTTATGATAAAATAAAATAATTTTTTTATTTTCCTTTGCTTAAGTACTGTTAATTTTTATTTATAATGAAATCTAAGCTATTCAGTTTATTAACTCTTAGTTTGAACCATAATTAAATGAAGCTTGAAATGACCCACAGTGAGTCAGTTTCATAATAAGATAAGGTAGTTGGTATTTTCCTTAAAATAATCACAAAGCTTAACCAATCAATTATACAAAATACGTGACGGAATTAATATTGAAAGAATGTGGGGTCAAGAATATTTTTACAATTCCTTTTAAAAATGGAATATCAATTTTTATTTTACTCAAGGCATTTATAGTCAATATTAGACACACAAAAAAAGTCAGCTGTCCTTTATAGTACTAAGACTATTTGCTTAATAAATTAGAAAACATTAATTATTTAACCATCCAATCAAAATATTTTAGTGGCTACCTTTTTCTGTGTCTTATGAAATTAATAACACTGTAAGGTAATGTTTTTTTGTGGGCTTAGAAAAATTATTTTCCCATAAGGAACCATAAACGTTCTCTACCTAGAGTGTGGTCATTTAATCATTGGTAGGCTACTAATGTTATTAGGCCTAGTTATCCAAAATTCTTACACTGATAAGCCTATAGTAATAATTTCTTATTTTATAAAAACAGTTGGCAACCTAAAGCCCGCCCGTTCCGCTGACTAATTTATCTAATTTAGCAAACAAAAATTAAGTCAAATATGTATAAAAATTTAATGAATTCATTAATTATATATGAGAAAGATCAATTAAATTGGTTTTTTCATTGATATGTTTTCAAACTGCCCACCATTCATTTATTTTCTAAACCATAAGGCCTAGCGGTACCAAAAAAGTTGGTGATCCCTGCTTTATAAAATGATCTAAAACATGTTTTATTTATTTCTCAGGTATTTGGAATCTTAAACCCACATGCCAAAGCTAAAATTTGTAAATCTGAGTTTTAATAATCTTCAAAGTGCAATTGCAAGTGTTAATACTCAAACAATATTTCCTTACCTGAGGAACCTTGTGTTGAACAACACACAGGTCGACTGGAAGGCTGTGAGGACACTTCTCAGACTCCTGCCGTGGTAAGCACTAGATTAAAAAAATATTATTCATAAAGTTAAGGGGAAGTACCTAGGCTAAGCCAGCAAGCAACTACTTTAATAAACAAAGAACAACAGATTTATGAGTGTGAATTTGAAGGAGTGGAACCTGACCATTCTTCGGTGGCCGACATCGTCTAAGCCCGCTACTCTTGCAATAGACTAGACTGCCGATGATGGGGAGATCTTGGTTCGATCTTGGTCAGGTGTATTGAGGGTGATTTTTCTCAAATGGTTTCCCACTCTATCTACCCATGCAAATGTATTTACACTTCCTTTAAATTCAACCTTCTTCATCCTTAACCAATTAGCCTGATTAGTACATTAGCATATACTTTCATTTTTCTTCAAATTTCACACACAAAACAGGAGTAATAAATGCAAACTTTACATGAAAAAATCAGCCTAAAATACCTGTACAAGTCTAGAAATTTTCTAACACACTTTGACTGGGCATACTGGTTTTGTATATTTGGTTACGATTACAACTGTTCATCTACATACAATTAGGAGGTTATTTTAACAGCTAATTTAGGCATACCGAATAAGATATGGAAGAGTTTTTTTAAGTATAGCATACAGTTCTGAATAAATCTGTTATTTTGACACCTAATGAAAGTAGAATGAGGGTTGCCAAACACCTGGAAAACTGGGAAAAAACAAGGTTTTTTTTATGTCTGTAAAAAACCAAGAAAACGCAGGGAATTTCCACCAAAAAACACTGGAATACATTTAGGACATTAAACTGCAAGCTTTAGATAGTTGTTTCTTGCATAAAAAATCAAAGACATAAGCACACTGATTTGAATAATGCATTTCTACCATCCCCATGGTAGGCCCATGGTAGTGGTAAGTATACCTGGCCACAAAAATAGGGGTCTCTGGTTCGATTCCCAGCTGATACCATGGGTAATTTTCCCGAAAGGGAAATTATCTCAACAGTCACCAGTGTTGGGTTAATTAGCTTAAGTTAGGTTTAAGATCGCTACTGGCTCCACACCTCCATACATATTCACTATCATCACATCATCATCATTGTGACTACAGCATGTAGACAACCTCCATAGGGTATCCTGGGCAATGTTCTGTGCCACCGGAGCGGCTATAGTCTACACACACAGGGACCAAATGAGATACCATATCTCTCCCAATAAATGGTGTCATACACTAAATGAATAAATACCATCCCTTTATTTCCTTCTTAAAGCATTGCGTCGCGTAACAACTACATACATTTCCCATAAGACAAATCATCCTCTTGTAAATACTAATGGCATCACTTCACAATAGTCATTTTTAGGAAAAATGAAATTTCATTCCTTTATACTAGCTTGTAGAGTGTCTAGTAAAATGGGAATTCCTTCTTGAAAGCCTGGAAAACAAAGGGGGAATGTTATATTAAGAAACTAGTGGCACCCCTGTAAATGCCCACAGGTTTTTCTTTGGTGATCCTTAGGTCATGGCCATGCTTACTAGCTTGGTGTTGTAACCAGATCACCATAATATACAGCCTAGTTATTTATATGGTGACCCAAAGTCCCTTACTTTTGTGATCCAAGTCACTGTTACCCACTTCAGTGACCGCTGGTCTAACGTGCTACTCTTGCAGTAGGCTAGACTGCTGATGACGGGGAAATTGAGGTTTGAATCTCGGTATGGTTTTTCCAAAATGGTTTTTCACTCTCCCTCGACGCAAAGGTGGGTACTCTTCTATTAATATTGGTTTTTCATTCTTCATCCACACAAATGTGGATACACTTCCTATTAATATAACCTTCCTAATTCATAAAAACTATTAGCGTAATTAGTACAGAGGCATGTAACCCGACTGGATAGTAAAAAAAAAAAGTCGCTGTTTATAGGCTTGGACAATATTTGCGCAATATGGTTACTAAATATAGACTATATTACAATACTTTGCATGCTGGCATTGACCTTGGTGAACAATTTGAAAGTGTGGTTGTGTCCTTAGTTAATGTCAATGTTGTTTTACCTTCTAGGCTATTAAATCTTAAAAATCATTATTCAAAATCCACATAAGTATGATACTTTTTTATATATTTTAAAATGAATGTAATTTTATCCCCCTTTGTTTTTAGTTTGGAGGAACTCCATTTGAGTTTGAATAACTACAATTGCATAGACCTCGATAGTACACAATATTCCAATTTGAAAAAAGTGCACTTCATGGGTAATCCCGTGACAACGTGGGCAGAAGTTTGTAAACTTGGTCTGGCCTTCCCCGAGCTGGAGTCTCTAGTTCTGGCCGACTGTCCCCTCCACTCACTGGACATCTCAAACGATCGCGATACGTCGCTAGGGGACGCACAGAGAGTGAAAGTGAACCTTCCCAAACTTTTACCTCACCGCATTGCTGCTTCACACACGTACATTTTCTAAACATCAACAACTCGCTGCTGACCTCTTGGGATGACGTGGAGCGACTCGGCAGGTTCCCGGCACTTCGACAGCTGCGCTTGCAAGGTTGTCCACTGTTTGAGGTGAGATCAGAATGGTTCATAGCATATTGGCAGAAACTAGATTAAGATTTTAAATGTAGCATACATTTCTGAGTTTTTAGTGCCTTTGACTTCCTTATAAAGGCAACTTTGAACCTATATAAACATTTTTTTACACATCTTATGCATTTGCAGGCTATTATTGGAATATTTACATGTTAACTTAGAATTGGTAGACCTGACCTACTAAAGCAACCACTAAGAAATACACTCTTTATCAGAGGCCGGACTTAAATTACCTAAAAAGAATTAAAAAAAAATCCCTATAAAATGACCCAAAAATTCTTAAAAATTATTCATATTTTCAAAAAATGATCTATACATATGAACAGAAACCTGTAATAAATGTACACAACTAAATTATAAGTGTAAAATGCAACGAAAAGGAATTCCTACCGGAAAACCTGGAAAATACATGGAATTTGCTGGTAAGAAAATAGTGACAGCCCTCTCTTGGCTTCAACAGTTTATTTTCTGAAGTAATAACCTGTTTATAGCCGCTTGGTATTTACCCGTGTTTAGGACTTCACGGAGCATGAGCGACGACAGCTGCTCATTGCCAGGTTGCCCAACATTGAGATGTTGAACGGTGGTATGTTTATTGGGTATGAGGAGCGAGAGGATGCCGAGAGGGCATTCATTCGACACTACATGGACAAACCAGAGTCGGAGAGACCAGAAAGGTAACTTATCGATACAGTCTGTCCACTGAGCTAAGGGTTCCAGGTTAAAATCCTGGCACCTGGCACCGCCTGGGGTATTTCCTTTCACATTAATAAATTACCAATTCCAGGACTGGGTGTTTAGCTTGTAAATTAAGTGCTGATATAATGAGTTGGCTAAGAAAGTTTATGTTAAATATCCCTTACATAATGAATCTATTAAATATATTGTCGCATCAAAGGCCATGCAGGCAAAGATGTTTAGTTGAGTCAGTTTGATCTTTAAGGTGAGGGCGCGAATTCTGGCCGGGTTTACTGTGGGTGGTTTTCCTTAAATGGTTTTTCACTTTACCTCTTCATAAATGCAGGTATATTTGCTAAGTCCACCTTCCTCTTCTGAACCCCGTTATCCCTGCAGGTAGTAAGACATGGTGCAAAACATCTCTGAGTCTAAATCAATTTAAATAAATTATAATCCATGCACACATATTCTATGTAAAAGTGTGTCTACAAATTAGTGTTTATGTGACTAATTTTGTTTCGACAAATTTCATACCGAATTAAATTTGCCATCAAATTTAGCTCAACTTATTTTTAATGTTTGTACATCTGAAAAAGTATGGCATGAACCCAAATTTGTAAAATCAATTGACGCAGGTACAATGAACTGGTCGGTATCCATGGAGAATTACAACCTTTGGTGAATGTTGACCTGAGCCCGAAGAAGAAAGTAAGGGTGATGTTCACATGTGGGGAGATGACGGATATTCGCTGTATTAGCGTTTACCAGACTGTGCACGAACTTAAACAAAAGTTGGAGCCTTTCTCGCGGATTTCCGTCTCCAAGATGAGGCTCTTCTACATGGACCAAGACCTGAAAGTTGTAGTCGGAGCGCAAGAAATGAGGTACCCGACAAGAAAGCTTTACAGGTATAATATTTCGACAGGTGACGAGATTGTTATTGAGAGCAAGTAAGGTGTGATTCAACAAATGTTGTAATTCTTGATGCCTTATTAGGTGAAGCACAGGGAATGTGCAATGTGTAAAAATGTGTGTTTCGCATTGCATTCTGCGATTGCTTGGATAATACAGAGCCATATGTAGAGTATCATAAATATGGTGCGTGAATTTATTTTGTTTCTTGTGCTCGCTTGTGGTTAGTAGAAACTACGCCTAGCATAATTTCACATCACCATATTTATTTTAATGTCAAATAGTTTGAAAGAAAAATATAGTACATATTTTTCAGGCACATATATGTTTTGCTAATATTGACTAAAGCTGTTAATATATTTCATTTGTAATAAACGGCATAAACAAAATAGCAAAGAACCAAGTCAAGTCATAAGAGGCCTGCTATCTTTTTGAAGCCTTAATTTATTTAATTATTTGTTCTTAACATTGTATATCTTAATCAGAAGCTTCCTTAGTATTTAACAATCATTGTCTCATTTTATGATTGTTGTGAAACTAATACATTAAGAACATTATTGATGGAGCAATAACGGTTTGATTAGGCAGCTAACTCATCGACGCTTATGTGGTGCACATATCTACAAAATAATTAATAAGGGATAATTTGCCCCTCTGAATTAAGTCTTGTACTTATCAAAATGTTACAGAAAGAATGCATATAGACACAGAACTTGAACTAGGTCCTTTTAAACTTTGGCTCCACTAGTAATTAAAAAAAATAATGACGAAAATTGTTGTCTACATTTTATGAAAGAACAAATTACAAGCTTTGAACGTCTTGCAAAAGTGTTTCTCATGTATATAGTTTAAATCAGCTTTTATTTTAAAAATAATTTGCTTTTAAAATACTGTGTATTTAAATATTATTGCACATTAGTATATTAGTTGTGCACATTATGTGTGTTTGTTGTGATAACATGTGACATAAGTTTAAAACTTTTGCACATTAATGTTTAGTTTAGAGTAATATGAAGTTCATTAGATTTATAAGTGGTTAGAAATGATAGTAATGGGATGAAGGCTTGGATATAATTTCATATCATTTAACTTGAAAGAAATGAACAAAAATTTCAATTACTCACAACAGAAGACCTTGAAAATCTGATGTCACCGTTGTCCATCAATCAAAATTCAGTTCCAACTTTTGAGTGCTAAAATTTAATGTGCAAACATCCATTTTGGATTGAATTCCAAGTTGATATATTATATGATTATGGGGTGTTTGCACGAAATTTAACCAAAATGACAAAATATACATTAACTATGAAACAAAATTGAAGAGATAGGTGCCGTCTTTATTTATGTTATTGACTCTATTTTAAATTTTCAAAATCCTTCTGAGAGTAACATTAAATATAACTTCCCCATTTTGGCTGAAAGTGCACCCATTTGACTTATGTCTTTTCATCACCTTGTAATGACGGTAAGAACTTTTTGGCATTTTTTATTTCAATGTTTTTGTTAGACAAGGGAGAATGATTAATTTAATTTTCTCATTAAAGTATTGATAAGATCCTCACTTTATTAATATGCGATATTTATGTAAATAATTATTGTGGTGGTTGGATATTTTTATTTACTTTACAAAACTTCACTTTGGAAGGTTTTTTATAACCATTTCTTTTATTTTAACTCTAAAGTAAACATAAATGTTATACACATTGGGTCAACTTTGAATGGGTGTGATTATTATATCCAATTTACTGAATATACTAACTTATGTTCTAGTCTGATAGAGAAAAGATGAATAACTTTTAGCTGTCTTTATTTAGAATAGTTCTTATGCGAGATAATTTTTAAAGGAAAATTTAATTATTGAGGTAATGTGAAATTTTATTTTTCTTACAAACATTATAAATATGTCCCTACTCAAGATGAAAATTCATTTTCAAATAAAATGGGTATATTGATTAAAACATCTAATTAATAAGATTAAAATAATAAAATATGATTATAATAGATTTTTAAACACCAGGAAAATATTAATTTTATGTTTTAATTTGCACTTTATATATTTTATTAAATGATTATTTTAAAATTAATTTGCATTATATAATGTACCTATTTGTGTGAAAATAATATTTTATATTTGTTGGAAAAACTTGAAATAATTTACTTATAAAATAAGGTGCAGTGTGTAAATTAACACAATATTTGATAAAGTTTTTAGAGGTTTAAATTTTAGACTAATAATTGATGTTCACTTTTATTGGACTCAATCTTCATGTGTAATTTTAAAAACTATCATTGGGTAAAGAGATTATATATACACCTGATAAAAAATCCAATAGTGTGAGTTTATTTCTTATTTTTCTATCACAATACAGTGGCTATTTCAGAACTTTATTTCAAGTATAAATATGATTTATAAAAGATTTTACCATTTTTTTTAAACTATGGAGATCTGTAATACTGACATACATATTTTATTAAGTTCTTGTTAGTTAAAATTTTACTAACTATTGTGTTCACAAACACTTATAGCCTTATATAAATGTGTTGATACCAGAAGTCACTTAAACAATTGTGTTACTATACTCTTATAACTGTTAATAGCTTATCAGCTAATAAGATGTAAAAGATAAAGTTAATTATCTTAATATAGGTAGAATGTAGTTAGCGTTAATTGAACGGCCTAATTTTACATTTTTTCTCAGGAATTATTTTCATTCAAAACATCTTTAAGTTTCATGTTGGCTACAGGCAGGGTTGACCTGAAAGAGTTGAGATTTTTTTGATGGCAAGTGAGGTTAGGAAATGTCAGTGAATTTAATTAAAATTAATTTTATATCTAAATATTTAATAATGGAATAAGAAATTATAAAAATGCTAATGCTTAGTAGTTTCTAGCATCTATTATTATTATTATTATTTAGCACCGCGTCTTACTACCCGTTCAGGTTATACGCTTAAGTACTAATTACACTAATTGATTAGGAATTGGGAAGGTTGCATTTAGAGGAAGTGAACCCGCATTTGCATGGAGGGAGAGTGGAAAACCATTTAGGAAAAACCACCCTCAGTTCACCCGACCGAGATTCGAACCTCGATCTCCCCGTTCTCGGTTGTCTGGCTCAACACGACTGGCGCGTTAGCCAACTACGCCACCGAGGCGGGTTTCTAGCATCTAAAAAAAAAAGCGTGTTCACTGTAATGGTAAACAGAACAATCATAACTCGTCAAGGTAAACTGAAAAAAAGGAGTTTGGAAAAGTGAAGGGATTTTATAATAAAAGTTCTGTAGCCACCCTGAAGCTTCCATTGATTAAGTTTTCAAAAATAACTTAGTCTGAAAAATGTTATTTTATTAATTATTATTATATTTCCAAAGAGGAAATTTTTATGGATATTAATAAATCAACTTTCCCTCCTCAATGTATAAGAAATGAATATTTATTGGTGCTGAACACAAATGAGCTCAGAGAGACGATGACTTTCGTCACGTGCGACACGGGCATAAACAAATCAGCAAATTTTATGAATTTTACTTTTGCTAAATATTATATTTTTGGAACAGTTGATTATTTTTATTTAATTATTTTTGTTTTTATGTATGTATTTACTGAAACAGTTCTCACACTTGCATTACTGTATGTAAAAAAAAGTTTTGTGATGTTTTCCTGTCAACTTACAGGCTTTTTTCCTATTTGTTGTTTAAAACACTTATCTCCAATCCACTTTCATTTTTAATTAACAGAATTCTCTACTATGGGAGTGTGCAAATAGGTATTCAAAACTCAACATAAGGTTAATATAGCAACTTAATCTAAAGGAACAAGGATTAAAACAATTTTAAGGCACACCCCTATATAAATTCTTAAGTACTGCATTCCAAAAGTTTAAATTTTGTATTAAAAACATTCGTAATCATAATACATTTTATGCACTTCTAATGTAACACAGTTTTATATTTAAAAAAAGTGTGATCTGTAGCAGTAAATATATAGTATTTTCAGAGAGTTTAAAGTAAAATGACAATGATTATTATCAAAACGTTTTTCACTCCAATCAAACGTTGATGAGGTGCTATATTGTGTGGTATTTTCAGTGCTAAAATTGAATCAGAATTATAGTGTTTCAGCAGATAATATATTGTGTACAACCTGTAGTTAAAACTTATTTCGAGGATTAAGTGTATTTGATTGTTTCACACATTTAAATTCTGAAAAAGTTTTCTTTTGTGATTTTACTTGTAGTAGTTTTAATTTTCTGCTAAGCAGAATCTACTGTAGTAATATGTATTTTTAATAACCTGATGGATTTATCCAATAGGTAGCCTTATATTAAATTTGTAAATTATTTAGTGTTTGTAATCTTTATTTTATACACCCATATTTTGCCAATATCTTTACCAAAATTGGTTAAAGGCGTATAATCTGAGCGTGTAGTAAGATATGAAGCGAAAAAAGAAAAAGTTTGAAGATATGTTTTCAAAATATGCTATGTAAATTTTTAGATTTTATTTTTTATCCAACCGATAATTCCCCTCACACCCCCTCGTGTTTCACAAGCCATTAGGGCAGATTCTTAGGCACCAAAAATGTTGAAAAATAGGCATTCAAAATAAGGAATGTAAGCACTTTAGTGGGCAAATAAGGGGGAAAAAAGCCCACATGGGCAATATAAAATTGATTTTGCAATCTACTATTTTATTGTGTTGTAGTTAAAGAGTATTGATGTATTATTGATTTTTAAAAACCAATATTTACATTTTTTTTAAAAGTATTTACTATTTATAAGTGAGTGTAATTCTTATTTTAGGAACATGTGGTTGTTTTCATATATATATTTTAAATCTCACATTTTAAAGATGTGGTATTTACACCTTATGTTTGTTTTGACTGGTGAAATTTTAAATGTACTATTTTACTTTTAAAATAAATATATATTTTAACATTTTAAAATTATGACTACTCAAACTCAGGAACTTTTGGAAATACTCGACTCAAATGTAAAAACCTCAATCTCGCAGACCCCTAATTGAAACATTTAATTTAAAATTGAAATGCCCGAAGTGGCTTAAGCATGTTACCTCTATAGGATCTCAGCCGAGATTGAATAAAATTAATTAAATTAAAAGCAGTCAGAAATGCCCAAGGTGAAACATGTTACCTTCATGAGATATCAGCCAAGAGGGAGGGTTGAACTTCCGCTCTCTAAGACGTTCATCGGAGAATTCTTACCGTCATAAAGTTTCTACCATGCATGTATTGTACCACTCGCTCCTTCCACACTTGTTTACTTCCGAAGAGACTCCGGCCTGTCCGGGCGAGAGAAGGATGTGAGAGTGATGAAATACTGTGAAATCCTACAGCCAAAAGAATGTTAAAATGTTATTAAATTTTGAATAGTGTATTTTTTTTTAGCACTGCGCCTTACTTCCTGTTCGGGTTACTTGCGTAATAATTACAGTAATGGTTTTAGGAATTAGGAAGGTTAGCTTCAGTGATGCCAACTTAGATGTTAAGGATGACAACTTTTCTGGTAGACTAAAATGTCTCTTAATGTTCTGCTATTGTTTTATGTGGATTGTAGGTGTTATTGTGGTACAAGGAGAGTTTAAATATGTAATTAATTATGACACTAAAATCAAGCACCCAGAAAAAAACCCCAGGGAAAAACAAAACAATCTCAGCACTTGCTTCCACACACAACTTCAACTTAGAGGACTGCTACAGTGTATTAATTTTTGTTTTTATTTATCTAAGATATTTAACGTGCACTTTATGAACTGACTGATTATATCAACACACAATTTATAAATAACTGAATCGACTATTTCTCAAATCCCGAGTCTCTAATTTACCTTTGAATATCAAATCCAAATCTTGGAAAATATTATAACATAGACATTACTAAGCTAAGGTGTCAGACTAACACAGTGTTTTAAAATCCCTCAACAATATCTACCTAATATTAAACCCTATTGCATCACCTGTTATCCAAATAGAACAATAGCAGAATCTTGAGGGAATTTTTAGTCTCTAAGAGAAGTTTTCATCCTTCAACAACTAAGATGGAGTAAATGAAGCAAACTTTCTGTTTATTCACTCATGTTTTGGGTAAAATGCCATGTAGCATCGATATATTTAAAGTGTTTGTAATTATGTGTTAGTTTCTTTTACTTTCATCCAAGCTTCATTTTATACAATTTTCTAAGTCTATGCGAGAAACTTTAAGTTAGGTATTATGGCTGAGATGGTATGGTCATGTAATAAGGACAGAAAGAGAGAGAATACCAAAAAGAATGATGAAGATAAAGTATGTAGGAAATTGACCGCAAGAGAGACCAAGAAAGAGATGGGAGGAGCAAATAACAGAAAGTGTGCGAGTGAAAGAAGAATGGAAGTAATTAAAGGAGAGAGATTGGTGGAAGGATAGCGAAAGATTGAGGCATTATACTAAACTGAGCCGGCCAAATGCTGGAAAAAGTTGATGATGATAACTATGAATGAAAGTATTGGGTGGAATTTACTGTTCTCTCTTCTAGGTTTACTCTCTTGACCTGATGAAGCTGTCTGTGACAGTGATAGCTTGTCCTTAAAAATGTGTTTGTGTGTTTTTTAGTGTTCTATCTAAACAATTTCTACTCCTGTTTCACCAAGGAAGTGTGGTGGCTATCCCTCCTAATTTAACCTTTCCTATATCTTTTTCCAAATATAATACAATTACTTTATAAAGCGAAAAGAGGTTTTCCTTATAGAGATGCAACATTAAATAAAGTGATAACGTGTACTGTACAGTGCAGTGTACTTACTATTTCTCCATTCTTCTTGTTGCACTGATAATGATGATGATAGCACGGTGCCCACGATGAGGAGATGAAGTGGGGTGTTGGTGTAGGAATTGTGACACTGTGCTTGTGGCTATTACCTTTCTAACAAAACGAGAGAGGGGTCATCAGGCTCATCTTCAGAAGGTGGAGAAGGAGTCTGAGCAGACGAAAATGACGATGGCTTGATGATGTCAGATGCAGATTAAAAGTAAATGAAACTGGGCAGGGGTAAAATACAGATACTCAATCAGTAGAGACCCTGATTTGTGGTAAATAAAACCACTGGATTTCGTTAAATAAAAAGTTGGATTTCGGTATAAAAAGTCGGTAAATAAAAGGGTAAAACCATGATTTTCGGTAAATAAAATCGGTAAATAAAATTACTTGATTTCGTTAAATAAAAAGTTGAATTTCGGTAAATAAAAGGTAAGACCCTGTTTTTTGGTATAAAAAGTCCTAAGAGTTTTTTTTAAGGTAATGGTAATAAATTAACTCAAATAGCTTAGAAAGTACTTGCACTGAATTATTTTATAAGACAAAAATGTTCATACTTTTTTCAACATACTTCACGTCAATCACCAAAGTACAAAGAAAACATTGTTTCCATATTTTCGATTTTCAAGTTAGTGCGCTTGTCTGACATAATGTTGGAATATGCTGAAAATGCGCGTTCACTGTCAACATTAGACACTGGAAGCCATATTGCTTTTATGCTGTTGATGGCAAGCTCTTCATGGTCTTCTTTCAGTCCACACAATATGTCCAAAATGTCAACTTTTTTACTATTGCTTTGCAAAGCTCTTACTTGTGTCTGCAGCGCACAGTATCCTCTTTGAAAATTAATTTCAGAGCAGGATTTTAAAAATGGTATTTTCCTAGCTGATTGGAAGAGATCAGAATTAACTTGTTTTGTACCAATCGAGCGAGTGTCCAAAAGAGTACCAATGTTTTCAAAAAAATGTTTTGGATGGGTATGACTGATGGAGTGAATTCAGCTTTATAAGGCACTGCCGTCCTAAAGATTGAAACTGACTTTTGACATTTGCTTGTTTTAGAGTTGGAAGAATTTTCAATTTTTCCTGTGTTTTTCCTCCGTAGTTCATGTCAGAAATCAGTTTAAAATTACTTTGTAGATCTGTCACTTTACCATACAGCTTATGACTAAAGGCATAGGTAGAACCTTCGAGTATAGTAATTAATTCCACCAATTCAGAACAGTGTTCAATTAAAAATGTTGCTTGGCATTCAATCAACATTAGGGTTACTTTATCATTTGGCATATCCTGGAAGTACTTAAGTGCTGCTGTCACCTCCAATGTGGAAAAATATTCCACTAGATCCACCAACTATTCACAGAGGTACACCACTGAACAAAACCAAGAGTTCCATCGCGTTAAAACTGGGTTTGTAAATAGCTTAGCAGACTTTTCACTTTTACTGTATTTTTCATTTAGAAATGCTAGATAATTATGTAAATTATCTTTCGAGTGTTCAGAAATGTGGCCTTTGCTTTAGCTACGCACTCATTCAGCTCTGGCAGCTCTACTGACCAATAATTTTGGACCGAATTAAGTTTGTTGTCCCAGCACTTTATATGCAGAAAATCATCGCATAAGAGAACTTTCAAAGAATTCACACATTTCGTCATGTAACGCTCACCATCTGTCACAACACAATCTACATTTTCATAAAGAATCTCATACTTGGTGATGGTGTTCACAAGTGCCCGTGAACATTCTGTTGCTGAAGCGTTCTGCAAAACTTTAACTGCACCAACAAACAAGCTTTGCTTCGAATCAGCACGTAATGTTTTCAACAAAATAACAAAAACACACTGTCCTTTCCTATCAGTTGTCTCATCACAAAGAATTGCAACTTGCTGATTTTTTACATTATTCTTGATATTATCTTCTTGACTTTGGTTAATTTCTGGGATCCAAACACTTCTTATAGTTTCTGCCTTAGGGAGGTCTCCTCCACCTAAAACCGAATTGTAGGCATACTAATTTTTGATAGATCTAATATTAGGCTATGTTGGTTGACAAAGTGTGTATACACTAATTTATTCGGCTATTTCACTATTTGTACTTAAAGATAAACATCTTAAAAATAACCCAAATCAAACATTTCTATCTCATTTTTTTTTGATAAATTAGTAAACAATCAAAAGTGTTAAAAAAAACACTATTTTGTCACTAGGAAAATAAAATCAGAAAATAATAGGTCCTTATTTGCTTTTGATTTTTAAATAATAAAATAAAGTTTAAAAAATCTTGCAAAATGGTTACCTTTTACATATTTATCCATCCAACATCGCATAGAAGGATGATCTAGTTTTTCAATGGGAATATTGGCTTCCATAAATGTTTTCGTGGTATCCATAATGAATTCTATGCATTCTTCTTTTGAGTTTTTAGACTTTATTAGAGAATTTTCAAGGGTTGCTTGTTTTGATGATTCAGAAACATTACTTTTTTTCCGTTTATGCAAAGCACTATTAATGTGCTTCAAACACGTGTCTTTTCTAAACCAGGCAACGCGTGTGTTGCACAATTTGCACATCATTATTTTTTTAACTTTATCAAATATATAAAATCCTCCTTTTCCAAACTCACGCTCTCTTTCAAAAATACTTAAAACTTTAGGCATGTTTAAATATTAAAATAAATAGAGGTGAGGTTAAAAACAAAATCATCTTACTAAATCAACGTCAATATCTAACGACCTTGATGGTAGTGACGTCACCAGGAAGCCAAAGATATGAGTGTAGAGAGATCTCACTCTAGCTTAGACATGGCGTTGTTTTTTGCCTCTAATTCTTTAATTACTTGCCTTGGTGGCCAATATGGCTGTTCTAGTAGCCAGTTTTAACACTTTTTTAAAGCAAGTCTTTGGATGAGGAAAATAAATTTTCTTTTGAAAGAAGATTATATTGGTTCAGTTGGTATTATTTTTATATTTTGTCCAAGTCTTAGAATTGTTTCCGATGTCGGTAATGTTTTATTATTTATTCGCGTTTAAATAGAAAAAAAACACCATAATTCGCGTTTAAATGGCCAAATCGTCAATTTCGCGAATAGATTTAATTTAGTTTTATTTCGCGTTAATATTTTCACTCAAAAATGCCACAATGATGTTTAATTATGTTTCTATGGCAATTTTAATGTGCTAAGTAAAAGTTCGTAAAAACACAACTCGCGAAGCCTCGCGAAATATCGGTGTCTCTATCAATCAGTGGATATGGAGGCCCTAATGAATATATAATAAAACATATCTAAAAAAAAAAGCGAAAAGGTTTTTCAAAAATAGATCCTGTAATATAATAGGTAGTTCGAGTTAAGGGAGAGAAACACAATATTAATAATAAGACTTATTGTTGCGAATCAGATTTCATTTCATTTCATTAGTGTTCACACATCTTTGTAGCAAATGTACATTATTCCAAAACATGGTAAAACAGTATAATACTGACTAAGCACTACAGAGCTTCACCTCCTAGAACATACATTTTACTTTTTCTGGATTCAAAATTTTCTTTAAAACTTACAAAAATAAATGTACATTAAATACGATCGCTTAGTTTTCGAAATTTATGAAATTTTATTACAAAAAAAAATCTTACTGGGCACAAATCTACGACGACTTAAAATTAAATTTAAAATGCAATTTACATAATTTTACCTCTCAGCTACATACAACGAGCTAAATATATTTATTGATTTGTAGACGTCGACGGAGTAGGCGTTACGATGGGTGTTTCTGTCGGGGCCGCTTGAAGTGTAACTGTCGCACCGGGTGTTACAGGCCTTAGATTCGGACTAATAATTCTCGCATAAACCTGCTGTCGGCCTGGAAATGAAAACATAATATATCATCTATAAACATTGGCAAAAGAAAAAAAAAAAAAACCCAACAAAACTATGCTTTTTTTTTATTGGAAACAAAATGAACAAATTTTGAAAAGAAAAAGAGTGACTTTAAATAATCTGAAGGAATTGAGTTCAAATACAATTAAATAATTGTTATTTATTTTACTTTACATCCATTACTGTTTCCAGCCTATGGTCTGAGTAAGTTTTTTATTCAAGTCATATTCCCCCCCGCCGATTTGCTGGGCCTATCGTAGCTTCATATGCCTTAAAATATTTCTTAAGACTAAGACAGGCATAACATCCAGTCCCCGGCCGTTAATTCATCACTGTGAAAGGGTAAACCCACATTTTACCAATATAAATTTTTCGGCCATGTCAGAAATGGAACCCAGGACCCTTAGCTTGGTAGGCAGACAAGCTACCGACTGAGCTAAGGTGTGGACTTGCTATTCATGCACAAACTCATGACTGAGAAAGAAATAATATTAGAATTCTACAGCATCGCATCAAATTTTTTATTAATTTGTTTATAATGCTTGCTATTATTCAAATGAAGTGGTTTGTGAAGTTTCAATTTTGGACTCGGCCACTAATCAAATATCAACATTGACTTCACTTTGAAAAAATTCAGGTTACGCAAATAAAAATAGTGACAGCTAATAATGGAAAGAAAAACAGTGAGAACATTACTATATGAATAATTAGGGTGTGTGAAGCTTCTAAGACTTCATCTTTAACTTAAAAGTAAAATTCAGGATTCAACAATATGAAGCTTCACTAATAAAAATACACTTTATGTTCAATTTGTCATTTCACACTGCTATGCACATCACAGCTTAATGGTCACATGACACAAATCTTAAATCATTAAAGTATATCTTGTGATAGTAATTTAGTTTATCTGATTCAGACAAAATATGTCAGTGTGTTTGTAATATAGTATTTTGTAAATTATGTTAAGTCTCAATTTATATAGTTATTTAACAAACTTTTTCCTCTTCAACATTTATATTAAATATTAGAACTTCGATTTGGCTTTGGAAATATTTTATTATGTAGAATATAGTCTATTCAATTTTGCATTGAATTTAAATACTGAAATTCGCACACCCTAGCAGAATAAGAGCCGCTTATGTGGTGGCATGGTCTAATCAGCTACGTTCACAATAGATTAGACTGCCGATGACGAGATCGGGGTGTGATCTCGGTCAGCTGTATTGAGGGTGGTTTTTCTTAAACGTTTTTCCATTGTTTCTCCACACAAATGCGAACCAATAGTAAGACGTGGCACTTTAAATAAAAGGAAGAGAGTTAATAGTAAACACACACCCAGTTAATTTTTGGATGTGGAGGTAATCCATAGCATAAGGAAAGGGAGATAATTACTTTCAAAACCGATAAGTGTATCCAATATCTGTACCTTTGCCTGCCGCTGCTGCAGTGGCTTGTGACAGGGGGATAACTTTGAGACCTTGAAGACCCTGAAGTCCCTGGAGGGACTTGATGTTGAGGGTACCTCCTTGGAAACCTGGTGGAAGCAATATCTGTTGCGTCGCACCTTGCTGGAGCACCAAAGCGCCACCTTGGGAACGAATCGCTTGCGATGCAGCCAGCACCACCGTCTGATGACCACCTGCCGCTTGCGATGTCAGAATCACATTCTAGAAAAATAATAAATAAATAATTAAGGATCCTTGAATCTTTGAATACACAAATCCTTAAGGAAATTCAAAGATTTTAGAGAATATTTAATTCAAGATTTGTAAAAGATAATATATTTTTTTAAGGCTTGACCCTATTTGAACTGAATACCACACTAATTGCATCAAAATAGTTGAAGTATATTTAATTCTATCAGATTGCACAAAGCTGGATATTGCCATTAGTGAACTCAGCCAAAGATACATATTAAATGTGTGTACATATTTGATGCACAGTCTAAGAGTAATATTAAGTTCATAGTGCTCACACAAAAAACCCCAATAAAGATGGCAGCTGACTAGATGAAATCTCATGATTTCTTGACAAAGGATATTTTTATTTGGTTTTAGTGAAAAAATAAATAAATAAATGGTTATGTGGAATAGAGCACTAGGCTAAATAATGGTTTAAATTAGGAGGGATAGCCAGCACACTTACCTTGGTGATACTGGAGTAGAAATTGTTTAGATAGAACACTATAAAACACACAAACACATTTTTAAGGACAAGCTTTCACTGTCACAGACAGCTTCATCAGGCCAAGCTATTATCTAAACAAGTTTTACTCCAGTATCATCAAGGTAAGTGTGTTGGCTATCCCTCCTAATTTAAACCATAAATAAATAAATGGTAATATTTAAAATGAAATAATGTACATCATTTCGAATAATAATTTTTTTAGTAGGTTTAATAAAATGTGTGGTTAAATTGAATAAACCAAAATATCCTCGTTTAGGTATTTGAAATGCACGAATAATTCATAATTGAATATGCTAAGTTCGAAAATGACTAATTAAAAAAAAGTGACATTAAGAAATTTTTGAATATTCATACACCTTTAGCTTTTTACACACCTGTCCAGCCCCTCCTTGCAAAGACGTTGGCTGAGCTTTGCTAGCCAGTAAAACGGGTTTTCCACCGATATGAGCCAAATTAATTCCAGTAGCAGTGCCTTGTGGACTCAACATTCTCAGGTTGGCAGCAGTGGCGGCCCCCATGCTGGCCATCATCGGCTTGCCCGTCAAGGTGTTAACGAGTTTTGTCGTCTGTTGCTGGAGTGCAGACTGAGGGGGAAAAAATGCAATTTATTAAATATGTCAATTCTTTAAGTGGACCCACTTTGGTGACCCCATAATCTAGAGTGTCAATCTATATACTAGACTGCTGATGACAGGGGGATAGGGATTCAAATCGTGGTCGGGTGTATTTAGGTTTTTCCAAAATGGTTTTCCACTTTCCATCCACAAAAATACTGATACACTTCCTCTAAAGTCAAGCTTCTTCATTCCTAATACTTTAAAGTAATCAGCACATATGAGTGTAATGTAAACAAGTAGTATTCAGGGTGTTAATTTTTTTCTTAATAGTAGTAGGGGAATGAAAACATCAGGATTATAATTTTCCAATTTCCATTTCAAGATTTTACATAACAAGACCTGCAAGTTACTATACGCATGCACTGTTTTTTTTTTTTTTTTTTTTTTTTTTAGCACCGCGTCTTACTACCCGTTCGGGTTATACGCTTAAGTACTAATTACTCTAATGGATTAGGAATTGGTAGGGTTGAATTTAGAGGAAGTGAACCCGCATTTGCGTGGAGGGAGAGTGGAAAACCATTTAGGAAAAACCACCCCCAGTTCACCCGACCGAGATTCGAACCTCGATCTCCCCGTCCTCGGCGGTCGAGCTCAACACGACAAGCGCGTTAGCCAACTACGCCACCAAGGCGGGTTATGTTCTTTAGATATTAAATTAAAATAGATTTATGAAATGTTAAATGTTTCTTCCATGGCGATTCAATACTATGATTTGAATTCAACAATTTAATTTATTTTGGCGCATCTTACTACCCATTTGAGCTATCTGTATATTTACACAAAGGAGTTAGGAATGAGGAAGCCAAAGTTCAGATTAAGTGTCCACGTTTGTGTGTAGAGAGAGAGAGAGAGGGAAACACTTTACGGAAACCCACCCTCGGTACATCTGAAAGAGATTCTAACTTTCATCTACTCGTCATCAGCAGTCCAGTCTATTGCAAGAGTGATGCTTTAAAGTAGACCATTCAACCACCGGAGTGGATTTAGAATTTAATCAAGTGATATGATAATATAAAGTCAAAATAGTAATTTTCAAATATATGAAAAATGAGGGCCTTGATTTGTGAATTGGGACCTATTGCTTTAAGCGAATTTGAGTCGGCTATAAAAATTTATCCTTTGGGCAGTCATCACTTATCAGTTTGTGATACACATGAATTAAACATAATAAGAATAACAATAGTTGTATTTCACTATTAATAACCCTAGTGCACAGACAAAGTACATACCAGATCCACAGACTCCAGGTTAAAATAGCCATGCCCATTGGAAGAGCTCGAGTCCAACAAGGCGATAGCTTTGTGCAGCACCGAGTGACAGCATCGCTAGCAAGCCGGCATTTTTTAAAACAATTTATTTTAGGGATGTTTTTACTATAGAACACACAAAAATTGCCTTCTAGTATCAATATGGTGATAAAAGAGGTTAGATGAGGAAGTGAAGGGGAGAGGAGTGCTGGTACCTGAACTGCCGTGTCCAGACTATCACCCCTTTACAACAAACAATTTGAAAGTGAGTTGTTTCACTTGGAAGTGTTGTTATCACTGAGAACTGCTACTAGCATTCGCCACTACTCAAGGTGCGTAGCGAAACACCCGTAAGGCTCAGTGTCTGGTGTGTACCTTGTCTGTGCCCCAATGTAGTGTCCAGTGTCAATACACTACCTGTGTAGCTAATTGTGTGTGAAGGACCCTGGGCTGGCCAACTGACAGCAAGTTCCCTTGCGAGACTACTGCAAACTGTGGCACTCCGCCAGGTGTGGTACTCGGGATCTGGATCAAACTAGTCTGACCTGGCTTCCCTGCCGTTGTTACCCTCAAAGCCGTCCCTACAAAAAAGATTAAACACACATTACAAGCAGGGCTGTGGAGTCGGGAGCAATTTTGGGTAGTGTCGGAGTTGCTAAGAACATACAGATTCTGACTTCGGCTTAAAAAGAAAAACTTATCATATTAAAAAGATATATTATTTTCTATTCTGACACATTTTATGTGATTCATAGTATCAAAATTACTATGATAAAACAAAGTTTAAACACGTGTGGGACATCAAGCAGAAACGCTTAGTTTTGTGTTTCAGTAAATGCCACCATTTTATTTTAATGTTTCAAGATTATGCCACTACCAGTGCAGTATGTATTAACGCACAGTGCTTATATTGGATTAAAAAACAATAACATCATCTCTATATTTAATATTATGTGCTAATAAAATCGACGATAATGATTATTAGAGTTGGGTCAAATCCCCTATTTTATAAATTGGGAACTTCATTTTACCTTCAAGTCCCAAATATAGAATTCGAATATTGGAAAAAATTATGAATCTTAGAGAAAATATAAATGTAATGGAATATAGAAAATATTACTAACAACTAATTTTTTTCTTCTTATAATCCATTCATTATAACGTTCATAAATCAGTTAATTATTAAATTACTGTTCTGGGGCCTGGTTATTGAGCCTATCCTATAATTATGTTGGTTATGAACCACTAATATGTAGTGGTAGTTCTTTGAAATAAATTTCGATCAAACTTTATTTTTTTCCCAAAAATGATTTTAGTCTCGAATTCGACATTTCCTCGAATATCCTTTTAGTATTTGAACTTGGATATTCGAGGGTGTCAACCCTAATAACGATGAATAACACACAATTTGTAGTTTGAAAAGGCGTGTTTACCTTGTGGTAACGTGCCGTGCTGTTTCTGATGGGCCAGAAGACTCTCCATGGATATCACCTGACCTTGAGCGTTGGTTAGCACCTTCGCCACTAGTGGCCCTTGTTGCTGCTGTTTGATCAGCGTAGCATTGGTGGCACCCGACACCGGTGTGGCCAAGCTCTGCTGAAGCTGCTGTGGTGACACCGTCATTTGTGGGAGTGACACCCCTTGGGCACCCACTGACCGTCATAATAACAAAGTGTTTATGTACACACTAATATTTTATATTGCAATATTAATATATATTAAGGGGTGTGCAAAGCCCACTTTTTCCAATAGAAATGAAGTTAAATCGAATAATAAGAAAAATTCAGGAACCTGAATTAAGATTAAAATATTTAGAAAAGTGTTTAATGTAGGAAAAAAATGTGTGTCCCATTGTTATATAACTTTAAGCATCAAATATTATCTGAAAAGATTATATTGCAAACACAATTAACAAATTACAAGCTGGCCACGAAATAGGGGGTAAGTATATGGATTTAAGTATTTAATATAAGTGTATTCGAGTAAATAAGAGGCTCACGTGTTTATTTAGTGATTGGAGCAGCTTTCTACTGGCGGCGCTGTTGTACAGTGGTAGAGGAAATAGCAGAAGATAGACTGCCTGTGGAAAAGCGAGTTTAGTGTGTTCGTTTATACTCCGTGACGAAAAATGCATCAAAGATTAGGCGTCAAATGATGGAGATGTACGGCCCCTTGGGACTGAGATTGTGAACAATCACTCGTACAAACAATTTGTTTGATGAAGCTGGAAGTGTTCTTGATCCAAAGAAGTCAGGTTGCCAAGAACGATTCGATTCGTACAGAAAAGAATCAAACTTGTGGATCAGGAAATAGAAAGCTCACCTCATAAATTCAAGTAGCAACGTCGACTTTCTGCCAAGCTACATATCAATCTATCCAGGCTGATAAACACTATGCATGACATGAAATTTTACCCTTATCGACCGAGGCTATTACACTCACTAAATGAAGATGATTTTGATCGATGACTGGAATTCGTTGAAACCTGGCTGCAAATGCTGCAAGATGAACCTGTCTTGAAACAACACGTTGTATGGTCTGACAAGGTAAAATTTCATGGGTCAGGGACTGTCAATAGGCACAACCGCATTTACTGCTGGAGTGAAAACCCACACATTGCTGTTGAGTATAACCACCAATCATCTTCGGGAGTGATGGTGTGGGCGGGAGTGATATACCAGGGCCTAATAGGGAATTTATTTTTCAATGGGAACCTGACAGGTGAAACGTACCTGGAGCTACTGCAGAACAACTTTACTACACTCTTACAGGCACTGTGTGACTTTGAAGACTTGTGGTGGCAGCAGGACAGAGCTTCACTGCATTATGCAGTGGGGGTACAGCAATGGCTGAATGAGTGGTTTCCAGAAATGTGGATTGGACGCAAGGGCTCAATTGAATGGCCCAACTGACAATCCCCTGACCTCTCGCTACCAGATTTTTATCTTTCGAACATTAAAAAAATCAAGTGTACAGGCATTCCATACAAAACATGGGTCATCTTCGCCAACTTTCTTGAGGAGTTCACTGCGATTCCCATGGAGTTCATCAAGAAGGCATGAGAGAAGTCAAATTAAGACTTCAAGCTTGCATCAACAGGAATGGTGCCCAAATTGACTACTATGTGGAAAATCGATAAACAGAATATATGTCACACGTTTAATAGCAATGAACGAAGTAATAATTTTATTTATGTTCATTTTTTTTCACTCCTCATCAAACGTTTGCCTCATGGCCACCTTGTATGTTCTGATCTGATAAATTAATTTATTATCACTGTTATTTAATAAATTTAAATTTTTAATGTGAACATTAATTTGTGATCTGCATAACAGTGAATAAATGATAAAAAATTGAATATAGATATTTTAATATGTATTTTAACTTTGTATAGTTTTATTGACGAAGCTTTGTAAATGTCGAATCCGCTATTTTAGTTCCAAAATGAATTCAAAGCCGACAAATATATGAAGTGAAGTCTGAGTCTATGAAGCTCCCTCTGCACATCCTTAATTCATATGAAGACAGTGTAAAATAATGTAATATGTTTATTATAGGGGATCAAAGCCAACCTAAAAGGAGAGTTATGTTAGGCCTTTATTGAAACAAATAAACTTCAATCTTCATTTCTTCTTCTAGTCACTTTCAAAATAATATGTATGAAATTAAGCGCGTTGAGCAAAAACAATTTATAATAAATAAATAGGCTACTACTTCCCGAGGAAGAAGAAATATCATCGAAATATTGAAGTGTGTGTAAATGTGTGTTAGTGTTTCTACTTTTATTTGCGCTCTAACATTTACCTAATATTCTATCATTTTATTTATTTCAAATAGCCACTTTCAAAGAAACACATCACTTTTGAATTTTCAGAAATATTTATTTTTATATTAATCTGGCTTTTACAATGAAAAGAAGTTCACAGTTGACAATTTATAATGCTGCCATTAGATGAATATCTAATGGCTATATTCTCAAACTTTTTCAAATATGTAATAAAGAATTTTCTTGTCTACCTCTTTTCAAGTTAGTTTCCTTCTCTATCACCTTTCTTACATTATTTTACAGTGTTTCCACCCTATTTTCTTATAATTCTTAGTCTTTAAGCAACTATTTAATTTTATAATATGTTCAATATGCTATACGAAAGTAAATGAAATGGCGAGAATTTTTTATTTTCTTTATTTAAAAAAAAATTAAGTGACCTTATTCAAGAAATATAAACGTTACTAGAGCTAAGATAGAATTTTTCTCAAGGATTAGAAAAAAGGTTGTTTAAGCTGTCAATCATATTTTGAAAATGTGTTTTAAATTTGATTCTTAAGCCCATTTGCTGAATGAAACAGAAGGTGGAATTGAGTCAAATTTGAGTTAATTTTCTATCTACTTTACTGTAAAGCATCGACCTTAAACTCCACTACACCCAGGGTGGCTACAAAACTTTTATTGTAAAATTCCCTGACTTTAAAAGGTTTTCCAGACATTTCAAAAAAATCCCAGACCTAACCTTTATACAGTTTTTATTAGTGGATGGGTATTTTTTTCGTTTATTACATTGATCACATATTTTCAATAAATTTTAAGCTACCAAACATCAACTTATGTTGGAATAAATTATCTAGGCAATGTACTTTGTTAACATCGAGAAACACACTTAATTTTGTTTAAATGCTTGGGTCTAGCAGAATTAGCCATACATTTCAATTCCCTGACTTTTCCTCATTTTTGATCAAATTCCCTGACACTTCCCTGTTTTTCCTGTAGCCACAATGTTCACCTTCCCTATCGCTCAGCCTAGTTATCGCACAAGGACCCCTCATTTTTGCGCATTGTGAGGAATATGCGACTCACAAGTTATAGAAACCTCAACCAAGTGTGATGAGGGACATGAAATTTACCTCTAGCCACCATCCTCTGCACACCTTGACCCTGGTTGAGGACGGACATCGTGGTGACGAGCCTCTGCTGTGGGAGGCTCACCACTCCCGCTGCGGAGCTCACCGTGACTATGGTCTGTTGTTGGTGCTGCTGGAGTTGTTTTAGTTGTTGTTGCTGAAACTGTTGTTGCAGCTGTGCTATCGCAGCCGCCTGCTGTAGGTACATTCAAGGGATGTGATTACTAATTAGAATTTACATTGCAGCCAAATATTTTTCACTGAAAAAAAAAAACCGGTCAGATTCCTATAGGGGTCTATTTTGTAGCACTTTAACTGTACTAACTGGCTGGCAGGAATAAGAGCTCACGCACATATCTAATGATAAACTCAAGGTAAAAAACATGTGAGAAAACAGTGCGAGCACAGGGACTATCACACTACGTGCATCTAATAAAAAAACTCATGGTCAAGTCGAAGAAAGAGATAGGGAGGATTTCCACCCTTCAGTGTAGCAGCAATTCATTAAGTCAATGTTAATTGCTGGAAGAATTTGTGCCGTGTTTCTGGTATTAAAAAATTGTAGATGTGTGTGCACATCAAGATAAGTATTCAGAGGGCCTTATAAAACGGTGATATGTTTGTTAAATGTTTACCTTGTGGTATATTCGAGGCATTTTATTTTTAATATCTTTAATAATTTATCAATTTATTAATATTAGGGTCGTATTATGTGTGAGGTCATTATATTAGCGTGTGTGTGTGTGTGTGTGTGTGTGTGTGTATATATATATATTGGCCCAAATATAAATGTGTGTACTATTTATTTATATATATGTGTTTGTGTGTGTGTGTAATATTTATATGTATATTTATTTTTTTATTGAACAGTAGAAAAAATATAAACTGATTCATCTTTCTAGAAATATTTAATATATTTGATTTGACTTTGTTTCGAAACGAAAAAGTGAATTTCTCACACCCCTAGTCTTTTGGATCCTAGGTGATAAACCTTTGGGTTTCATAAAAACCCTCACAGTTAATACACCCTAACACCTTCTCGAAAAACAAAATGTGTACTGCACCTTGGCCTGCTGTTGCAACAACTGCTGTGTCACCACCCCACCACCCTCCCCCAACTTGTGTAGTTGTTGCTGTGAAATGGTCCCTCCGGCCGCTGTCGTGGTGGTGACCACCTGTTGGCCCTGCTTGATGAATATGGCGTCATTGCTGGAGATGGCTTTGACGGCGTTCACCAGTTTCATGCTAGAGAGACCGCCCGTGACCAGCGTTTTACTTGCGGCGAGGATGGGGACTGTCGACCCACTGTGCTGGGGACTCCTGGAGCTCATTAGCTGAACCTACACATTAAAATTCTCTTTAGCTTTAGCGGAGAGTTCAGATAGTCAATTACTCAACATTGTCATCATAATTAACTGTTTACAGCCTGTGGTTGCGCCAGTTTAGAAAAATGCCTTCATCTCTGTTTCCTTCCATCATTCTTATCCTCTCACTCACACTATCTGTTATATATCTCTTCCATCTATTATTTGGGCTCCCTTGTGGTATTTTACCTCCAGACTTTAGCTCCAGCACTCTCCTTAGTAGTCTATATTTTTCATTCTCATTACATGACCATACCCTCTCAACCCTTGCTTTCTATGTTATTTCATGTAAGCCCTGTGACTCAACAAGTGACAGAACATCTACATTACTATAAATGTTTAACATGGAAGGAAACAAAGGAATACACAAAATATGGCTTTTACAATAAAAACGAGGAATACAGTTCACTCTTTACATTGCCGCCACTAGACAAGGCTGCCTCTCGAAGAAAATATATTGATAGCTCCCAATTTTTCGACCTAGGTTTTATTCTACTGGAGCTCACCAGGAGGTATTCTATAGGAACTCATCAGACGGTTTTCTATCGGAACTCTCCAGGGGGTAATCTATCAGAACTCGCCAGGGGGGTAATCTATCAGAACTCACTAGGAGGTATTTTATTGGAACTCATCAGATGGTTTTTTTATTTGAACTCGCCAGGGGGTAATCTATCAGAACTCGCCAGGGGGGTAATCTATCAGAACTCACTAGGAGGTATTCTATTGGAACTCATCAGACGGTTTTTTATTGGAACTCGCCAGGGGGTAATCTATCAGAACTCACCAGGAGGTATTCTATTGGAACTCACCAGGGGGGTAATCTATCAGAACTCACTAGGAGGTATTCTATTGGAACTCGCCAGGGGGTAATCTATCAGAACTCACTAGGAGGTATTTTATTGGAACTCGCCAGGGGGAGGGGGGGTAATCTATCAGAACTTACCAGGAGTTATTCTTAAGGTATTATATGGGAACCCATCAGGAGGTATTTAGTGGAACTCATCAGGAGAGAATGTGATGAGCGCAACACAGCTTACTAAAAGAGGAAACCAAATATTTGGAGGTTGTAGCTGAAGTAAATCTTTGAGTTTGAAAAAAAAGTATGATCCAACCCATCTCTGGTTTAAGGTAGGCCCTTTACTTACGGTCATTTACTGCAGCACGATATAGTAAAGCGCACCTGTGACATGCTAAGCAGTTGTGCCGCTGCCTTGGAAGTGGCCAGAGTCTGTGCCGCCGATACAGACACCTTCTGGTGGATTGGGGTGGTGAGCAGGGACCCAGCTGCGCTAGCTTCCAGCTGAGAGGATGAGTTTGATCCCACCGACTGGAAACAAAACAACACTATTGTATAATACATCAAATGTAGGAAAACCAACAATACTAATTATTTTTATTAAGTTTAATCTAATGGTAATTTGTTTCAAAAGATATTTTAAATTGAAATACTATGGGTGTTCAATAAATAAATAAATATGTTTTTTGGGTCCCGAAAATTGACAGCAGTTTATTTTCTCCAAATGTAATGTATCAATAAATTATCAGATAGTGATTTTGTCCATTTTTTATCATCCCTTGATAATGCGAGAAATTTGATGATCCAAACGTCCTCGACAACCTCAGGTTTGGATTATCAAGACCATGCTGTACATATACATTTTTTAAGCTACTTCTGCATGATCTTTAAGTGTGAGTTATGGTTTACATTTTTACAGTGTTTATTAAATAAAACATATAAAAAAATTATACAAATATTAAAATAATACATTTTATACAAAGCAAATTAAACCATTACTATTGAAAATGTCAATACTATTATCAGGAAGATTATCATAAAAAATTTATTTTAGATTGTCACGAAAGATTGATATTTTTTTTGCAAAAAAGTGCTTTATTATCTCAACTCCTTTTATCCAAGTGATTTTTAATTAACTTTATTAATGGAGGCTTTAGTTAGAACAATTTTTGGTTGGTAAATGATGGCATTTTTTCACATTAATTTAAAAAAATTATTACTAATAAATTTACGTTTATCAATTTGATATTTATGTTTATCAATTTGATATTTATCTGATGCTCTGTAAAAATGGCTTACCGTGCGAACAGTTCGGGCAGTTCCGGCGACCGTCTGCACCTGCTGAGACACGAGGCCAGCAGCAGCCACTGTCTTTGTATGAGAAGTTCCTGATGAAGCCGAAGATGTCAACAATGATTTTCCACCCAGCAAACCCGACGAGGTTGTTACCTGAATGTTAAATCATCAAATATTAGCTGCGGCATGGACCATCATCCATCTAGCATATAAAGAATATATAACTCAATAAAATGACCCAACCAGCAATAAGGGTCCATTTCAAGTCACATTAACAAGGGTATTAGATACAAGATTATGCTTGGAACAGAAAATCTAACACTTTGTAAAAGTGAAATTGGGATCAAGTTGATAGGTTTTTAAGTTAGATTTTTTTAAAATTATTATTATTATATCTGGAAGAAGGTACATGAAAGGTAACACCCAACGTGGGTCACAATAAACGTTGGGCGTCAATTTATAATGATATGGTATTTATTGTCATATAATTGCCCCACGTTGGGCGCCAATTTATAATGCTATGTGGATTGTTTGTCCCGCGATTGAGCACTAATTAAAATTATACGGTTTAATATTGGTATTTATAGCCCTATGATCGAGTGCCAATTAAAATTGTTACCATTTAATTAGCTGATATTTGCCCCGGGATTTAGCACTAATTAAAGCAGTATGGATTGTAATCGTGATAATGCCCTGTGATTGAACACTATCTTTAACGATACTAAATAAACAAGACTTATGATGTTGCACACGATTTATTAAGATGATTATACCTTCGGTACGAAAATATTATATGAAATGATACAATTTTCGTTGAACTACAAATTAATTTCTGTAAATTTACTTTCTAACCTTTTCTGTGTACTCTATGGATTTAAGTTAGTGGCACACTCTGTGTTCATACGCACAAGCGGCTTATATATGACCTACCACTTGCCTCTTGGACCCCTTGTAAACAGTGTCAAAACCAACTAATAGAAAGACTCCTGGGAATACGATGTTGTGAAGGCTGGCTTCCTATTGGATATAAGGGGCCAGCATCATTAGATCTTTTCAATACTACGAAGTTGATAAAAAAAAAGTTTAAAGCGTATTACACTAACATTATTTCTGAAAATGTGATTTTCCATGGCTGAAGTATTAAAAAGATAATTTACTTATAGCACTTTAAAGAAAATTACACTCCATCCATGATTTTTTGAACATTTTAGAGGGGTTCAAAACAGTATCATTATAACTTTTATAAAACATAATATTTATTGGATTAAAATGAGTCCGCCAAAGTTTAAATGAGCTAATATTTCCATAAAATAAGCATACTTAAGTTTAAATTAAAGTAGAGCGCCAATTAATCAAATGTCAATTATCCAAAAGTCTGAAACGTCAATCAATCAAATGCCTATTTTAAATAATGTAACATGGCAAATAAACGATGTGCGAGACATTAAAAAAGCCCGCGCGCGGCAGCGGCGTGCAATGACCTAGCACACCACGCTAGGCCACGCCCGATCGTATGATGCTCGCCACTACACTTCCGCTCGTCTAATCCCTCCACTCCTTTTGTTCGCAGTTGAATGTTTTACTTTTGTGACTTATTGAGTATTTTGTGAGTGAAATGTCATCTACAAATAAAATAAGTCTTAATTATGGTATGATAATATATTATAGGCCTACTATGTATCAAGATGAAAAATTTATTAATAAAAATATGTTTTGCAATGTTTATTGTATTTTTACTGCCATAGTTGTTTCCTATATTGTTTTATGATTATTATTATTATTAGCGTTATTTAATATATAAAACTGAAATTTGGTTTTGTGTTTAGTTATCGGAACAATTTAATTATCCGAACTACCCTTGGTCCCTATTAGTTTGGATAATCGACTCTACTGTATGCTAAAATAAAACGTAAGAATAATAAGCATTGTTAAAAGATTTGATATGTTTTGTATTTCGTTTCTTAGTCCTTGATGTAATAATCGTGCCTGGTCACTTCTGCTGTTCCAATTCCATTCCTCTATGTGCCAACGCGCATGCTCCTCATATGGATACTTGCTAGAAATTATCCAATAACACATTTTTTTAATTCAATTTTTAATGTTTTAAGAGTTGCAGTTCCTAATTTAAAATGAAAAACAGGCTTGTTAAAATAATATTTCTTGTAGACAATATGAAATAATAAATAAAGTAGTAATACATTTTTATTCAAATGTGGCAATTTTGGTTTTGCAATGTTGAACAACATTGGTTTTAGACATAGTTTTATAAATAAAGCTAATTTTGTAGTGAACGTATTAATAAAAGTTTTAATTATCTTAAGTTCAAATTAAATTAATATTTATTCTCAATCTTAAATTTTTATTTTAACAGAAATTATAATTTTAGTAAAGGACCATGTTCAAGTATTTAGTGCTCTCTTTAGATATTGTATCTTCAAACGAGGATAATCCAAAATGGACGAAATATCGAATTACTTTACTGGCCGAAAGCAGATTTAGATATCTTTACGTTATTATTGTCAAATTTGATATTCATTTTAACGATTTCTTAAGTTACCAAATGATTTATAAATAAAATTACCACTATCTTCCAAATTAAATAGGTTATACTTATGATTGTGTTTTGAAAATTGATTTTCGCCTACACCAAAAGGAAGCTCGAAAATGTCGAGCCTAAAAAACTTTCGATCCTTATTTCGAGCTCGGAATACTAGTACTCGCAGAGCCCTAGAATATATATCCCTTTAAGGAAAACCTCTTTTCGCTTTATGAGGTAATTTTATTCTATTTGGAAGAAGGTAGAGGAAAGGTGGATAGTAATTATAAAAATATAAAAGGGTAGCAAGCAAAATGTGACTTTTATAATTAAATTAAGAACATAGTTCACACTTTACAATGCTGCCATTGGACAAAGAGGTAATGTCTGCCTCTTGAAGAAAACCGCCAGAGCGTAAACTCACCATCCATCCCTATCCTTGGACACTTACATCCAATCACCAACTTGTCACCCAACTCCTTCAAATCTATTTTAAAACTATCCTCCCTTCGACGTCTTGGCCTACCAAGGGGTCTTCTTGTATATTCAGGTTTCCCAACTAAGATGTTGTGTACATGCCTGTCATCATCCATTAGCGCCACACATGACCACCAACTACTCAGCCTGCGCTTCTTGACCATCCTTCAAATGTATGGGAATGCATACAAGCCATGAAGTTCTTCATTACGTAACTTAATCCATTCTCCTGTTTGTCCATCCCTTTTAGGCATAAAGTAGTTTTATAACTTTTAAAAAAACTGTGACTATCCAAGATGTGTTTACCTGAATGGTTTGGACACCGGATGATGTAGACACCTGGAGATTCTGTATTGTATGACCTGTAAGCGTTAAAGGCCGAGCTGTCGTGGTTCTCCCCACTTTCTGTGTCGAGGCGGACGATGCTACAGTGACGGCTGCAGGAGTAGGTGTAATCGTTGGAGACGATGCGACAGACACCTCGATTTTTACTTTTGTCGAACTAATCGTGGGCGCTGGCTGAAGAATTTCCTTCATAGAAGCGGCAGCAGCCGTGCTTTCTTTCTGCTGCTGTTTGCTGCGACTGGTTTTACGTTGACTTGTGTTTTTCTTACTTTTTGCCATGCCTTGTTGTTGCTGATGCACCCGTTCTGTTAAAATAGACCCAAATAAGATGCATTGGATAGTTTAAGACGAATTGGAGCTAGCATAATTTTATTTTTTAATATGCCAATAAAAAAAGAAACAATGGCTTACCAAATTCTTCCTCGGTCCTACCCCTGTGAAGATAGATCCAAATCTTGCGTTTGGTGTCGTATTTGACACAAGGGTCAGCCTCGTAATGGAGTCTATCGAGTGCTCCGCTAACGACCGAGTGCAGATAGCTCTCTTGGGAGATTGGTGCCAGGTACTGAGAGTCTTTTAGGAGTTCACAGATATCCGATCGTGTCCCCTCGCCATTCGGCAGGCGGGCTGTCGAGTCCCGCACTGAAAATATCAAGTATCATAATAAGAGAAATATGTGAATGGGTATTGGATTTATTAATAATTCTGAAAACATTAAAAAAAGTTTGAGTAAGGCATCTGCGAAGTCCACTTTTAAATTCGAAGTGAATTCAAATCAAATATATTAAATATTCTTGAAGCCAAATCAAAGCTAGGATATTTCTTGTTTATTGATTTATGCTTAAAAAAATTATATTGTGGTTATTTATATAAATGTATGCACTAAAATTACTTTAACATGTTTTATCGAACAATTGTTTAGAATATTTTGTTTTATTCTGACAAATTATAAATAACTTCGGATTCAATTACTTAAGATTTTTCCATATTAATTAATATCGATTTGTAATGTATAAGCAGCTTAGAATGGCATTGATTTACCATAAAATGAGTATTTTAGTTGTCAATACGAAACAATTATGAAGCTTCGCCAATAGATATATTGACAAATAATATACTTTATCTTTCAATAACTATTATTATCTGTTACAAATTGATAATCAGACGAGAAAATCTAAAGTAATTGAATTGCATGTTGTGATATTAACTTGATTCATCAGATAAGGATCAAACTAATGTTACAAAAAATTGTGCGATAATACATTTTCTAAGTGTTTAAAGTTATATAATTAAACAGAAGATAACATTTTTTCAAACATAAAACAATTAACAAACAATATTCAAACATCGATTCGGATGGAAGAAGAGTTCATATATTCAATTCAAGTTCGCTCTGAAATGAAAAAATGAACTTTGCACAACCTTAAAATTTAGCATAAATCTAACGTAAATAAAGAACAGTTCTAAAATACTCAAGTCAATTTTGGGTTATTGTGAATATGGCAGAGCTGACCCCCAGTTACCAGTGACTGTGGGTTGAATGATAGCTTCAAGTACTGACAATCACACACATCCATCATGCACTCTACTTTAAACTATGTGAGCCTTAGGAAGGGACAATTCCTGGATAGCTCAGTAGTAGAGAAAGCATGGTGCGCTAATACAAATGTCTCGGGTTTGATTCATATGTCCAGCTGTCATATTTTTTCTTAGCTTTTTAAAAATTTATTTGAGGTATTTAATGTGCACTTTCTGAACCGATTGATTATATCAGCACACGAAAATTCTTATGAACAAGAGCAAGAGGGTCTAACAATTTTGTCATAGAGGTATTTTCACATGGTACCTTCCTAGGTCCTTTTGCATATCACAATTGACATGGTGCCGACGGTTTTACTTCCCCTTCCAAAGGAAGTTATGCTACAGATTTTTATCACTCAAGAAAAATTCATCGGCCACAGTTGGGTTTGAACCCACAAAAATCGGGTCCTGAGGCGAGCACTTTACCCCAAGACCACCGAGGTCGACAATTTTTTTTAAATGATTTGATTTAATTTAATCGAAGTATGATTTCAACACATTTCTGTATCAAAATAAATTTACACCTATTATAATAGTTAATCTTTCAAAAATTATAGGTGGCCTGAATTTGTGAAAATAGAGCCTATTTTGTTGTAACTCACCTAATGCCAGTATTGTGACAAAGTTGGGCCTATCGGTCACTAGGAGTGAGTGACCACGAGGTTTGTTTGCCCCAACACTTTGGTTGTACACGCCTTTCACAGGTCCAACGACAGACTCATAGCCATGCATCCTAAACGTGAACGCTCTGTGTGGATGTTCGTACCGCAACCTTTCCTATTTCCAACACACATCAAATAACTTCTTTGAGAGACACCACTTTTCACTGTATGAGGTATAAACAATTATTTATGGAAGAATGTACAAGAAAGAAGGTTACACACAAACAGAATGGAAAAAAAATCCCACAAAAACCAACACAATATTAATTTTAAGATGAAAAAAGGGACAGTCATCACCGACAGTCCAGTCCAAACGTTTTCGAGAGTCGAAAAAAAAAAAAATCAAGGTTGAAATTTAATCAAAAACATTATCATTACATTTATACTACCATATTGGCCCGAATATAGTGCCATGTTTGTCTACTAAGAATGACCTTCCAAAAACTGTACTCATACTCTTATTACATATGCAGCCTAACATTTTTTACTGAAAAAAACCCTTTAAATTCCTACAGAGGTCTATTTTGTAGCATACTGTAACTGTACTAGCTGTCTAATAATAAACTCAAGGACAAAACAAAGTGAAAAGAAATTATTTCCACCCTCCAGTGTCAGTGAAGTGTTAATTCTGTAGGACAGTGCCAGTTGGTGGCAGAATCTGGTCTGTGTTTCCGATATCAAAAAACCACCCATGGCAGATCTGCAAGTGAATGATCATGTTGAAAAGAAAGCTTATTCAGCGTCTCAAGTAAACAAGGGGATGAAAAGAAGCTACAATATCAATTTATAAATTAACAGCAATACGCGACAAAGAAATAATGTGCAGGCTGCTAACAAATTTGGTGTTTCTGAGGCTAATATTCAACTCTAGAGAGAGAAATGAACGAAAATTTTAGGAGTGTCTGCCCACCAAAACACATTCAGAGGGAATAATAAAATTGTGTCATTTTTGCTAGGTTTTTACTTCGTGGTATTTTTGAGATCTATTATAAAACACCTTTAAAATATTATGGTCGTATTATGTGCGAGGCCTTATTGTATTCAAGCTAATACGATTATTACCTCATTCCTGCCCCATTAGCGTAGTAGTTAAATGCAAATAGTAAGGAAGGATACTACAGTAGATTCTAGATTTTCCAGGGTAATTGAGGGGAGAGGAAGCATGGATAATAGAAATCATGGATCATACCAAAAATCCCTTTTTTCCCGTGTATACATTATATACTTAATGAATTAATGAAAGCAGTCCTTTATTCATTTGTTTTATCTCTGAGGGTTGTACTAATTGCCAGTAGGCTACTTTTCAGTGCATGCGTTCATTGTGTTTGTAAAGTGTCATCTTGCTTCTACAAATATGTCAGATCAGCACACATTCCTGAGCCTTCAGTACCTTGGCTACTGACTAGCTTTATCACCCGAGATAAGATCTGTCTCTCCTTCTTTCTCTACCTCCCCATCTATTTCGCTAGTCTCAGCAGCGTCTGTACAACCTTGAGCGCGGTACTATTTCCTTGAGTCTGTCGTCTCTCTCTCTCTCTGAGAGATTGCCGCACCTGTGCACTGAATGGCAATAAGAGAAGAATGCATTCATGAGGTGGTGTATTGCTTGTTACATATTTAAATATAGGTTAAGCCGCAAACGGGTTGGTTAATCCACCCCCGGTAAATCGAGAGTCTACTGTAAACGGCGGTTCAAAACAACAACATAAACATTAACTGCATTCACACCGACCTGTTCCCTGAACAGCTCCTTTTCCTCGCTACTGGTGGAGCGCACAGACCAGGTGGTAGGATATCGAGGTGGAGGTGGGGAGCACGCTCTCTCCTCGCCTTCCCCTACCTCCTCAACCCCCTCCTCTTCCTTGATTGGCCGCACAAGCATCTCTTCTCTGTGATCGAGCCAGTGCTGACACAGTGGCATGAGGTGAGTGTCAGTGTCCCGACCAGCTCCGATCCACTGGTACGCAACCAGGTGGGGTTTGTACTCTAGGTAGGGCACGAAATCATCTGGCTGTGCATCTGTCAACAATAACATTCTGTGTAGATCTGCATGTTTTTATCACACAATAATTATTTAACCCTAGAATACTATTGTTATCATATAGTGAGTGCTGTATTGTTATTGATACGTAAATATGATGTAGGTCTGGTAACATATAAAACCTTTAGTAAGATTCTTACTTGATGTGAGTTTAATTTTTATTCTTTTTTTTAGTTAGTGAGATTTGTTTTGTTTTATTTTTCATTTTTGTTATTTTTAATCACAGTAAAATCAACATACATCAAACATAAAATTAAATACATCCAAACAAAGGAAAAATGATGGCGCTAAAAGGCTATATTAAATTGAACAGTGAAAGAAGAATAGAAGGGCAAGGCCTATACACTTTCCAGAAAATTGTAGGCCTCAAAAGAAAGTTCACAGCTAAAACACACAATTATGTAATTTTTGGGGTACATCAGTCCCTTTCTAGAGCGGAAGAGAGAAACACATATTGGACTATGGCAGCATGGCAGGAGATAGATCATAAGATAGATACTGTGTTTGCATGTTTCGTATTCTGCAGTTGCCTGTTCAAACTTGTGTCTTTACTTTTGGTGAATGGATATAACGTTGTATTTATATTATGTTTAGTTATTTTATTAAATTATTTGATATTGTTTGTATGGAAATGGTTGTGTGAGTAGGCCTGCTTGGAAGGAAAGGAGTGATGGTTAGCTAAGGTTGAGACGAGCAGGGGGGGGGGGGGGGCGCGCATAGACTTGGTTATATATTGGCGAGCAAATTCCCACCTATAAAGCTGGGAAGCATTGCAACAATCTTTGTGTTTGATATCAAAAAGAATGGTATGAATGTTCATCATTTGAACTTATTGACTTATAAAAAGTGTGTCCATACAAATTGTAACAGCTCTCAAAGGAAAACCATAATTCACTTTCGATGCACAATATTTTTTTTATATGGAAGAAGGTATAGGAAACACCCCGCCCCCCTTTTTTATGCTAGTGAACCAAACCATGTCTGAGACTGGGATTATAGCATTAGCCTTTAGGATTTCTTAAGAAAATCACCTTGTCTTACTACCTGTCCAGGTTATACACATAAATAATTACTATAATGGGATAGGGATAAGGAAGCATTTTAAAGGTAATATATCCGCATTTGTGTAGAAGGAAAGTGGGAAACTATTAAAAAAAAAATATTCTCAGTAGACCCAACCAAAATTTGAGCCCTGATCTCCCCATCAACAGCAGGTCATTTAGTATTAATGTCAATCCAACAATCGCAAACTTAGGTACCTTTTCCAGTGTAAAGTTTACTCTGATTGGCCGAGGAATCTGGATTTACCCATAAAAACTAGCAATATACAGACAGAGACTGGTTTACAACAAGGGTATGAAATCTAACATGTAATAATAGGCCTGGCTGTATGTATGTTTGAGAAAATTGTACATCTTCTTCAAACTATTAAATTACAAGAAACCTGATTTGTTTGAGCTGCGTCCTTTAAATTTATCACAATTATTTTACTTAAAAGGGGTATACTTTCTAATTTTACCCAAATGTATTATTTAAGAGACACATACCTGGGTAATCCCCCGAAAGGAAGCTAATTGCCGAGGGGAGCATAAGAAGCCACGAATCGGCGGCAATGCTATACCAGTCGTTGAGGGGCGAAATTGGGTTCTCCTGCCAGGCTTTCAGACGATCCTCTAGCGTTGAGAGACTCATACGATGATCCGGCGTTGAGCATATCACATCTCGTACCAGCGAGAAGAAACATGCATGGGTTTCCTGCATCAACTCAGGACCAGGCCTGAAAAACAAAAACTCACAGCTCATACAAACTTTAAGCTTTGTAAAATCTAACTCGTAAATGATGCTAACACTGCAATAGTGTTGCTATCGTTAAATTAAATTCTGAAAATCATCAATTAAAACTTCTGAAAAATATACAAATTAAAACTGTCATTTTAAAAATGGCAAAGCAGACAAGCAACAAGATGGCACCCAAAGTGGAGCATCTAAACCAAACACCCAGAGGGAATAGCAATTGTAATCAGTCAAAGTAATACTGCTACTTATCACGATAAAAGGATTGTACATCCATGGAGTATGAAGGCCTCAACATCAACCAAGAACATTCTTAAGAAGGCAAGTCATCTAGTGGAACTCACTTGATGTCCAGGTCCACACTCTTGGTGTCAATCTCTTGATCCTCGTCATCCTCCTCCATGTCGATAGGCAAGTTCATCATGTCGATGCCGTCAAGGTCTGACAGCGTTGCTGCGGTGACTTGTCTACTAGAAGGAGTCGTGCTTGGCTGTGACGCCACAACCACCACTGGAGATTGTTCCTCTATCTCCACCATCGAGTCGACGTGCCTCTGCATAATGTTTCTGCTTGCAGCCATGTTGGTTTTACCTGACCTTACAGAACTGATTACGAAGAAAATATGGTTTCAACATATTTGTCAGCAAAATAACCTTTGTATTAAGAAAACCAAACAAAAAGGTGGAATATTATCATCTAGCACAAGACATTTATTCCAGAAAGCTCGAGGATGGAAGGGGATGCAAGAAAAGGTTAGTGTTTTTGCAGTTTTTTTATGGCAAAACTTTTTTTGGCTAAAATAAATAAATATTGCTCCAGTACAAACATAGAGTTTAATTTTCTTCACATTTTTATATCAAGAGTTTTTGAATATTCATAATGATCATCGTGCCATTAGATGAGAAAATTTTTAAATGAAAAGAAAAAGTTGTCATTAAATTCCAAGAAATCTTAGGCAGATATTCAATAAATTTTTTGGTCAACATGCGAATAAAATTAAATTCTGTGTTTGTACTGGAGCAATATTTTATTTATTTTGGTCAAAAAAAGTTTAGCCATTAAAGCTGTAAAAACACTGGCTTATACTTGCCTCCCCTTCCATCTCACCATAAGTACGATAAGAAGTGATACAAAGTCCACTGTAAACTAGAGATCCCAGTCAAGGTAAGTACCAAAAAGCAACAAGGGGAGCAGAAGATATTTTTAGGTTATATCTAATAACTTGGTCCTAGTAAATACGGTATTAGCATGAATCACTCACCTAACACTACCTGTACGCTTGTTTCGAGAGGCCGGTGTAGTTTTAGTCGTAGAGGTTGTTTCAACATCAATGTCGATGCCATCCATGTCGTCCATCATTGCTGTTAAAGGTTCTTCTTCTTCAGATTCGCCTATATCAGAGTTATTTGAACTATCTCCCGCACAGACCTAGAGTATAGAAAATAAAAAAAACAGGGCTTAAAAAGTAGGTTATATATGAGTCATGTTTTTGCTCAATAGTTTATGGGGAAATATGTTGCTAAATTGAACGAAATGATATCTGTAAATGTGTGAATTTAATTTTTTTCAATTTGAAACAAAGACACAATTCAAACTATGTTAAATATTTTACCAAAGTTGAACACAAGTTTGAATAAAAAGTAAAGTTTATACTGTGTATACTTTACTAGCTTTAGAAAACAAATATAATTTACAATTTATTTCATCAGATCTAATCAATGAGACGACATATCCTGTAAATTTTATTAAGACTTGTAATTAGGGATGGTACATTAAATCCCTCAAATCCTTAAGGAGATTTGAGAATTCAAGATAATTTTAGATTCGAGACTCAGATCCTTAAAGAGATTTTTGTTTTTCATTTTTTTCAGGTGAAATTTCTTTTGAAGCTTTAATACTGCTTATTGGTGGTTCAAAACCATTTGTAATTATAGGATGAACTTAACAACCAAGCCCCAGTCCAGTAATTTAACACTTAACTGAATGTATGAATGTTATAAGAAAGAGTGTTAAACGTTTAGTTACTACTGTTATTTTCTATTATTCCATCAAATTTCTATTTCCTCTTATGTTCATAATTTCTTCTAAGATTTGAATTTTAGATTCAATATCCTAAGGTAAATTAGGGATTTGGATTTGAGATTCGGATTCGTAAAAGAGTGGATTAAACCCAACTCTACTTATAGTTCAATTACAAATATTTTTACATTAATATAGTAATGTATTTAACAATGTCAAGTTGTTTAATTTGATTTAATTATGTAGCACCGCGTCTTACTACCTGTTGTAAGTTCAAGAAGCTTTTTTTTTAGAAGTGTGAGAAGTAGAATTTGTAGCAGGGATGTGCCGAGGAAGGGTAAATGAGTGATCTACAGGGTGTACAATGTATCAATATCGACATATGCAGCGAAAATGTGGGTAATGAAGGAGCAGGATGGAAGCAGAATTCTAGCCTGTGAAATAAAATTTTTGAGAAGTATTATAGGAGTGGATAAGAATATAAATGAGAGGGTGAGAAGAATAGTTAAGGTAGAACCAGTGCAGGACAAGATAGAAAAGGCACGATTAAGGTGGTACAGTCATGTGAGGAGAATAGAGGAAGAAAATATGCTGGATATTCAAGTGGGGGACATGGGGCCAAGAGGATGACTAAGGGACAGGTGTCTGAAGGGAGTGTGGAGGAGAGAGAGGAGAAGACTGGCTCATGGTGGAGGAAGAGAGGTTGTGGAGAGAAAGAGTACTTTGGAGAGGCTTGTGTTTCAAACAGACCCCGCCAATGGCTGGAATCTGTTCAAGACGATGGTGATGATTTAACAACACAGAATAGTGAAAATTAAAAGTAAAAATTTTATTTTATCTATTAATATTTTGTTAATATTTTTATGACAAAGCTTCATAATTGATAGATTTTATTTTTGAGCCAAGCCAATGTTAACAAATATTCGAAGTAAGGTAAAAATTTACAATGCTTCAAGCACCCCTAGTACATTATGCTACTGGAATATAAAACGATTGTACAGTTTTACAACTAGATACAGTCTAATTTTCATAGAAGAGGCTTTATTTGGCAGAAAGAAAAGTTACTTGAGCTACTTTCACACATTTATATGTCAAGTTATGTGATCTGAAGCTGTACTATTATTAATAAATACCTAAAGAAATAACAATAATAAAAACACCTGCTTTAGTGGCAGCATGGACTAAGGTGCGACTCTCACAAGAGACCAGACTGCCGAAGGCTCGATCCTGGTTGGGTGTACTTTTTTCTTAAATGGTTTTCCATTCTTCCTCCATGTAAATGTGGGTACACTTCCTCTAAATCCAACCTTCCTAATCCCCAACACCTCAATGTAATTATTACATAACTGTATATCCCGAACAGGTAGTAAGAATCACCGCTAAAATAAGTTTTTGTCTTTTCTAAAAGGTCCTTCCTATGAAAATTGGACTCTCCATGTGACAAGAGTCATTGAATTTGATTACATGGCCTCACCTGCGGACTGGCGATACTCAGTCTCAACTGCAAGGCCTGAGCCATGGCAGCACTCTTGCTATTGACCGCCTTTTTCTTGGCCGAGGGTTTCATTTCAGAAACATGTTGCCCATTCTTGCTAAAAATTGGTCGTTGCTTGCCCATATGAGTACGAAGTTCCACTTCTTCAAGTGTAATACTATCAGTATTAAGTTCGGCGTTGTTCTAGAAGCAAAAGAAACAAGTTGATTGTCTGCATCCATGGGTATGAGGACAAAGGCGACATTTCCATCTATTCTGGTTTTCTGGTGAATAAAGGGGGGTGGGGTTTGGATCTTGGCTGGCTGAAACAAGGTGTTTTCTTACCTTAGAGGTTTTCCACACCCCCTTCACACAAATACAAGTTATTTATTTGAGGTATTTAATGTGCACTTTCTGAACCGAATGATTATAATCAGCACACAAGAATATCTATGAGCGATAATGAAAGGGCCTACAAATTTTGCCGAGAAAGATATTTTCACATACCTTCCAAGGTTATTTTACATGCCAAGATCAACATGGGAGAGAAGGCTTTACTTCCCCTTTGGAAAAATTGTGCTAAGGATTTGTATCATTCTAGAAAAATCCGTCAACCTCAGCTGGGTTTGAACACAGAGTTCAACTACAAATGCAAGTACACTTTATATAAATTATACCTTCACATCTACTTCATGAGGTTAGCCTGGATTAATATTAGGATATGATGCCCAAAAAAAAAGGTTAACTAAACATATAAATGCTAGCTATTCCGATGAGTTATCTTGATTAGAAAAAAATTCATAACAACATAATCATGCAGAGAATGTATTTAGGGAAATAAATAAAATGAGTGAACCTGATAACCTTAGCTAGGAGGTTATTAACTGTGAGCTAATGTAAAAGAGATAAAGTTAATAACACATAATAAAAAAATAATTTCTATCTTGAACGAAAAGTTTAAAACATTTTCTTATATGAAAATGACAACTGGACCAATTTTAAAATTATTCACAACATACCTCTCCTTGAATCTTTCTTCTTTTGTGATTCACGAGCATACTTCGGTAGCCATCTTCGTTGGTGTCGTAGGGATTAAAATTCGTGGTTATATTAGCTTCAAGGTCAAAACCAGATGGCTTAGACGATTTTGTCGACGTGACACGATGCAGTTCCGGACTGAGGGAACATTCCAACGTTACCAGTTGTCTTTTTTGCTTTTTACTAAGTCGTTGTGGTGGACCCTCTGAAAAGAAGACAGAGAAAATTGTTGAAATATGTATTCTTAAACATTTGTTCCCTTGAATTAAAACTAGCTCTTTGTATTTTATTGGCATACGTTTCTATTAAGTCTGGGATCCAAGAAGCCTAAAGCTCCTGACCTGAATTCATAAATGCATTCAAGATTCGAGCATTTGAGATGTGAAAAAACTAAAACCATGTTTAAAAATTATTAAATGAAATTTGTTTAAGAGGTCTAATACTGCTTAATGGTAGTTCTTCATCATCATATTTTTATAGGCAAGGCTTAGGAAAAAGTTTTGGCAAAGAAATTTAACATTTAGTTATTATTTCTACTTTATATTAATGTTATATTATTATTTCCTCTTTTGTTCATACTTTTTTTGCAAGATTCGAGATTAAGGATTTGAAAGTAAAATGAAGATTTGGATCTGACCCATCTCTAATAGAAACAATAGTAGGATTTTGATAGGGGAAAAAAAAAAAATTAAAAAAATAAACATATATTTTTAGGTCAAGAAGAATAACGTTTTACTATATTATTAGTCAATATGGTATTTGAGAGATTATGGAATAGTAAAAACCTCAAAAAGTATCTCAAATACATTTATCCAAACCTCAAATTAAATGTAACAATTTTAAGCAACTGTTAAAAGGATGATATAGACTGTTTTGTAGTTTGGGGTAAAAAAAAAAAACCACATTATTTATGAGAACTTGCTCTTACTGATATTTAGTAAACTATACATTTCAATACATGTGTATCACAAAATGATACGTGATAGTTATCAAATGGATCAGTCCAAGTAGTTCAATCGAATATTAAATGAAAATGGCAGCCTGGACATGGGAATCAAACCAGGGCCCCCCCTTCGGCATTGCACTCCAACGCTCTACCATCATGGTTTTTTCTTGTAATCAAAGCTATTTTTCCACTAGTCCTGATATGATACAACAACTAGTAGAGAAATGGTCTTGGATACGAGACAAACCAGGATGGCTCAGTGGGTAAAACATTGATTCACAAAATCAAATGTCACAGATTTGATTACCAAGTACAGGTTGTCATTTTGAATTTAATTTAATTAGTGAATAAGGTTTAATTTCTGGTGGTATGTAACTATATTATAGAATTCTCTGACTTTTCCAGGTTTTCCAGAGACAATTCCAAAATTTTCCTGTCACTACATTTCAAAACATTATTTTATTTCTAAAGCTAAATTTCAGTGAGAACATACCGGAACATTAAAAAATCGCTTGACACCAGTACAGTTTAAAATTATTGTTGTGAGACAGATTCCTTTTTAATTTCTCCTTTTTACAATGTAATTGAATTCACACACATGCACATAGCCATGCCTCAACTTTGGCTAAAGACGTATGGTATAGAGGGGTGGAGAGACGACAGGAAAATGACATGTTAACCTTGAGACTTGAGATTATTATGATCAACAGTGACAAATGTGTTAAAAGGGATCAGCGGTGAGTATAAACAAAAAACAATAAATGTTATTTTGACTGTTGTAAATAAAAGTTGTATTTTTTTCTTAATGAATAGGTGAAAATAACACAAATTTTATAAAGTTTCTTGAATTTTCCTTGACTTCCCTGACCAAATAAATTCCCTGACTTTTCTGTATTTTCCAGGTTGCTGGACACCCAGTTAATAGAAAAGTAGGTGTGTGTTGTGTGTGCGTGTGTGTGTGCATGTGTGTGTGTGTGTGTGTGTTGTGTGTGTGTAGCGTGTTTTTCTTGATGTTCGAGCCATCCTTGCACATTTTTTTTGTCACCGATTTTAACTACCATTTAAGTTGTAAAATATATATGTAATAATGATGCTTGTGTGTAAGGGATGAGGAAGGTTGAATTTAGAGTAAGTGCACTGGCAGTTGTATGGAGGAAAGTGAAAAAGCATTTAGAAAAAACCTTCCTCAGTACAGCCGACAGGGACTAAAATCTCAATCTCCCCGTAATCGAATCCAGTCAATTGTGATAGTGATGCCTTTGACCCTATGACCATCAAAGAGGGTCATCGTATTTCTGTTCGTGAAATAAAAGAGACGTCAACTTACCGGGATAGTTCTCGTCTTCTGAGCTCTGGTCACTCTCACCCACCTCCTGACGAATGGCTTCAAGCTCTTGGAAGTACCTCCGCCTAACCCTCTGCTCGATCGACGATTTGGTCTGCGGGGGCACCGGGTGCTGTGGGAGACGCTCCAGTCTCCCTGGAGGCTGGTTCTTCACTGCCTCGAGGTGTTGCTGGCGAGACATCAACACATCCTTCAGCAAGTGTGTGAGGTGACGTCTTCTCTGGTACCTGAAATTGTTAGGAAGTGGGTAATGAACAAGCAGGATCCAAGCCTATGAGAGGTGCTCTCAAGAGGTGACAAGAAAGGATAGGATGAGAAATGAGAGGAATAGTTAAGGAGGAGCCAGTGCAAGACGGGATAAAGAAGTCACTACCAGGGATGGGACTCTCAAATCATTAAGGGTATTTGAGATTCGAGTATTTTAGAAAATTTCAAATTTGAAACTCAAATCCTTTATTAAAAAAAAAATTCAAGTGAAATTTGTTTTATAGCTCTAATACTGCTTATTAGTTGTTCAGAACCAATTATAAACATAGGATGAACTTTACAACCCAGCCCAGCCTAGCCCAGACGAATACCATTAACTGAATATATGAATGTTATAATGATTGGATTATAAGCAAGACTGTCAATATTTAGCTACCAGTACTATTTATATTTTCTAGTACCTATTCTATTATACATAACCCGCCTCGGTGGCGTAGTTGGCTAACGCGCTAGTCGTGTTGAGCTCGACCACCGAGGACGGGGAGATCGAGGTTCGAATCTCGGTCGGGTGAACTGGGGTTTCCTAAATGGTTTTCCACTCTCCCTCCACGCAAATGCGGGTTCACTTCTTCTAAATTCAACCCTCCTAATTCCTAATCCATTAGCGTAATTAGTACTTAAGTGTATAACCCGAACGGGTAGTAAGACGCAGTGCTAAATATTATTATTATTATTGTTATTATTATTATAATATTATATTTGTATTTCCTCTTATGTTGATAATTTTGTCCAAGATTCAGATTCAGATTCAGATTCAGATTAGAGATTCAAAGGTAAATTGAGGATTCAGATTTGTAAAATGGTCGATTCGACCCAACTCTAGTCACAGCTAAAGGTGCGCAACTATCTGAATAGAATAAAGGAGGAGAAGGAAGATGTTTTATATTGAAGTGGGGGGACAGAAGGTCAAGAGGAAGACCAAGGAACAGGTAGAGAATTTTGGAGGAGAGAGGAGAAGACTGTGTGATGGTGGAGGAGGAGAGGTGGTTGTGGGAAAGGATAGGTTGGAGAGGCTTGTATTCCAAAGAGACCCAACCAGTGGCTGGAAACTATTTATTATGATGATTTTTATTTATCTTATTTTTTAGGACCTTATCTTACTACCCGTTCATGTTATACGCTTATGTACTAGTTACGCTAATGGTTTTAGGGATTAGAAAGATTGTATTTAGAAAATGTGTACCTACATTTGCATGGAGGAAGAGTGGAAAATTATTATGGAAAAACTACCCTCAAGTACATCCAACCAAGGTTCGAACCTCGAGCTCCTCTTCATAGGCAGTCTAGTCTACTAAGAAAGTAGCGCATTAGACCATGCAGCCACCCAAGTGGATTATTATTATTAATATTTACACTAGCAGTTAAACATTTTAATTTCCAAAGTAGGACATTTGTAAAAAATACAGATATAGGCAATGTAGATTACAGATTTTACATGACATGTTTTCTCCAGTGATTTAGTTCCTCTTTAAAAAAGAAATCATTTTGTTTTACTATTGATAGAAAAATAAATTCCATTCCATTCCATTCTATTTCATATCAAAAACCTATTTGACAGCTCTAGATCTACTTTTCACGTATTCATACGTCAAGTCATGTGATCTGCGGCAATCACTTCTGATAGATGTTATAAGTTAAATACCTTTAGAATAACACCGGTAATAAATACTAGTAATAAAATTATATTAATGTTGAATACAATTTTTTTTTGTATATTTAAAAAGGCTCTTCCTATAAAATTGGACTGTAAATAGTATAAAGTAGAAAATCGTAAAAAAATTTGTAGCCAAAATGGTCTGATAACATTTAAATTTTGTTTTTTAAAAAAATGTAGAAATATTTTGATAGTTTGTAGAGCTCTAATATTAACCCCCCCTTGCCCTTATTTTTCAATTGTCTATTGCCTAGGATGGGAGGTCTTAAAACCAGATATAACTTGGGGAAGGTGAAATAAACAAAAGTCTATTAAATTTACCACAAAAACTAATCAAATTGGGGGAGAATGAACATTAATAATTCACTGCTTATGACTAGTCAGATAAAGCAATGGCTCAGTACCTTCATATATGAAGAAATGATTACACATGTTTAGAGGTAGTGGAACGACTAAAACTTTTTATTTACCAGTATTTGAGGAATTTAACGTGCACTTTCTGAACCGACTGATTATATCAACAAATAAGAATTTCTATGAGTAAAAGGCCTACCAATTTTCCCAGGAAAGGTATTTTCACATACCTTCCAGGGTTATTTTACATGCCACAATCAACAAGGGACAGACGGCTATACTTCCTCTCCAAAGGAAGTTGTACTACAGATTTTTATCACCCAAGAAAAATCCGTTGACCCCGGTTGGATTTGAACCCACGAACATGGGTCTTAAGGCGATCATTTTACCCCAAGACCATCGAGGTTGACTAACGACTAACACATGTGCACCTGCTCCTGTGAATACTTAGTGATTGCACATGTTTAGGGGCCGAGTGGGAATTGTTTGACTAAAATATATATTCGGTAATTAACCCTTGTTGACTACACAGCTCCACAAACTGTAGACACATAAAAAATTTCCATGTGCAAGAAATGTCCATACCTGTAAGCTCTTATATGGGCTTTTTTCATGAGGCAGCGTAGCCTTGAAATATCAGGTCTGAAATATCCATTTTTCAACTTGACAAAATAATCTTCAAGCGGGCTTCCAAATCCCATCTTCTCGTATGAGAAAAATTGTTCAATTGTTTTCTCTTTTTCTTCATCATCATTTTCTTCAAATGTGGGAAGGAATTGCTGGAAAAAAAATGAATAAATATTTCATACTTAAATCTCCTAAATATTAACAGAAAAATTTCAAATCTCTTTGGTTGAGTTTTAGGTTCCAGTTAACTATATTTTTAAAATACGCCCTAGCTATTTGTTTGAAACAAATTCATACTTTTTATTTTAAATTTAAGTTAAATAAGGGAATGATGCCTAAGAACCTTCATTACCTTAGGATAAAAAAAATCATTAAAAATTTAATACAACCACTATAGGCTAAGTACAGGAGAGTTTTTGTATAGAAAAGGTAATTATAGCTAACCATTTACAATAAATTAAACTGTTGCAAAAGAGAGCGAAGTGTAGTGATTGAAGATGATTATTGCACTTTAATTGATCATAGAAGTTGTTATAATACATAAAGCTTTGGTCGTGCAATTTTTACTGAACTTTTAGAAATATTTGTTCCTGCATCACTTAGGTGAGTTTGGTTTTGAATTTTTAATAATAACGTTTTTTAATAATATTAAATTTACTATAATTGGATTCCTACCATTTTTGATGAGTGTGATGCGTACATATTAATTTAGTGGTTTTTGGGTTGTTTAGAATTTTTTTAAATCCAAAACCTACAGTTCTTGAGTAATGTCCTTGAAATTACTTGTATTTTTACCATCAATAGTTATAAAAGCTAGTGGCTTAACATCATATTTCAAATACAAGTTGAAAATTGACAATGGGACTTGAAAATCAAACCATGGATTAATTTGTATAAAAATATTAATTAAAACTATAATATATAGGCCTATTATTAACAATGGGGCCTATGTCTTTCTTACCCCTTCCAAAATTAATATTTTATTTTCATTTAATTTATTTGAAGTATTTAACGTGCACTTTATGAACCGACTGAATACTGGTATATCAGAACATGACTTATAAACTAATTTAAATATAAGAGACACAACATCCAGCCCCAGTCCGTTCATTTATCAGAGTGAAAGGAGAAAACAACATTTCAACAATGATACATTTTTCGGCCATGCCAGGAATCGAGTCTGGGACTTTTAACTCGGTAGTCATACACTCCACCGGCTGAGTTAAGATGTCAGAATCTCAAATATCATTAATTAAAGAGTAGGTCGGCCTAGGGTTGTGTTTCAACCTTACTGAATATTTATTTTCACTGTAGCAATAAGTTTGAAACAAGCATGCCTACATCGGTGGGTGAGTTCTAATTTCTACCTCTTTTATCCCTACCTCCATTTATCTATTTTTCATTGTATCTTAGTACCTGTTTGGGTTAGCCTAGACATATATTAATGAAGTTAAATGATACCTTGGATGAGTAATAAGATACAGGATTAAAAAAAAACATGTTTGGCCTATAGCATATTTTTGTGATCACTGAGATGTATATTTAGTGCATACAAATTGACCTAAAATAGATCTTTAAAGGCTTCTTTTAAACTACTATCCCAGAAAAATATGACTTTATGTCAATTCAAATAAAAAATATTAAACTTAATCACCTTGAGATGTTGTTTATCCTCTTCACTAAAACCTTCTTGCCAAGTCTGCATGGAGAAAAACTCCTTGAAAATATCTTTATTCTCGCAAAGATCTTGAGGTAACTGAATTCTAACACCTTCTGCACAAAACTCCTCAAATTTTGTTGTTGATTCCTGTGACACATCTGACCCTGATGTGGATGCATTTGAGGACATTGAATATTCTACATCCATTGCAGAGCCTAAGTCAAGAATATCGACGATAAATCGTTAGAATTTCACCACATTTTGTTTGCATCTTACAGGAATTTGCTATTAATAGAATGCAATAAATATAATGCTATAACTGAAGAATTGATCCATTTAATGTACTTAATAGATTTATGATCGTGTAATGGTCATGTGTGATTTGTTTTAAAAAAAAAGGCCCTTGTTAATATGTTTTGAATAGCAACTTTTTAATTAATGTAGGGTTATAATCCTAGATTTGTTTGATGTATCACGTTATTATTATAGGTTTTAAGGCCTATTAAACTAAAAGAAAGCTTATAGGCAGTGTTTTGGTGTGGATTGCGAATCATATAGATTGGGAATTATTCTAAGAGTGTATGGACATGTAATATTTCATTTTGGTACCGACCTTTTACATGTAGAAATTTAGGTTTTGTCTAATTTTAACGCCCTCCACGTCTCATAACCGAAGTCTGCAATGCAGATAATATAGAACCAAACCTTATGGGACATGGCGGACGGAACGGGAACCATTTTTAAACAGGGAATTTGTGTTCGCTGAATGCGCTGTTGCCAAATCGAAATGCAGGTATTTTGTTTTTACAGTAATTCATAATTTTCTATATTAAAACAATGAATAATTTAAATAATGAATTTTTATTTATAATTAAAATTGTGGTTTTCCGCACTATTGTAAAATTACTTTGAAAAATAAATTAGACACACACTAGTTTGAAGTCGGCAACAAAGTGAACCGGATATAAACCTTGTTCTCTAGTTTAACTATTTCAAAATGGCGTTGAACATACTCGTTAAGGTCCATCCTGTTGTCTTATTTCAAATTGTTGATGCTTACGAAAGAAGAAATGCTGATGCTCATCGAGTTATTGGAACTCTCTTAGGTAAACATTTGAATAAAAACATTCAAAAATAATGTATTTTTAAATTTGAAATTCCCATATGGGTTTCTTTTAGGTTAGACAATTTGATAACAATTGTACCAACTGAAAAATTAACTTTTATAAAAATCATTTAAAAGTGACAACTAATTTCTTAGGATCTTTAAACGTTGCAATACGTTCTAATATTGAGTAGGTATAAGCTTAGATTTTCTCTTTTCTGGGTTATTATAATATTGACTTTGTTTAGTAGATAACATATGTTTTATGAATAATAATTGACTTAATTTTTATTCCAATTTTGAAAATTTAAAATAGGAACAAAAGCATTCAAAATCAATACACCTTCCAGCAGCCTCCTTCTTTACAGGCTAACCAATCTTTGATCACGAAATGAACAATCTTACAAGAACCTTTATTTTTTACAGGCTCAGTGGAAAAAGGTGTTGTTGAAGTAACAAACTGCTTTTGTGTGCCTCACAAAGAATATGAAGACCAGGTATTTTGTTGAATTGTGAATTGAATTTTTAATTAGTTTTAGAAAGTGGTGGGTCTATTTTTCCACTAGCTGACTTCACGAGGCCCCTAGGTTCAATCCTTGACCCAAGTCTTGATCGAGTTTTATTCTCTAATAAAAGTGTGATTCCTGCATTTATTCTTGACTCAAATGCTTCTCTATTTCAAAAAATTAAGGCTTTCCTCCAAAAGGATTTATAGCTATCTACCAATAGCCACAACTAAAAACTTGTTCCACAATCTGTCACACCCACTTATCGGTCTTGGACTCTTAATATTGTCAGTCAACAATATCATGCGCAGTCATATCATCACCCGAGAATGCAAGTGTTTTATGTCCAATTTTTCACTTTTGTGTAAAAGAGCATTGAAGTTTGACCTTGTGTATAAGACCAATGTTACTGGATGACAACTTGAGTTTGTATCTTCTTGAGTAGTATAGTTCTATAGTAGCCTTAATTTCACCGCAGGTGAATCATATGCATCCTAAATAAAGGTAAACACCAAATATCTTAAATTTAACCATTTTGGAGATAGAACATTTGCATACTCGGGTGACGATATGTTGGAATTGTTGAAAGAAGATAAATGTTGTCCATCTCTTGCCTTTATCTAGTTGAGTTGTGTTTGACAGCTAATTTAAAACAAATAAACCTAGGCCTAGGTAGGGCCTATTGTATTAAAGCATTAGGTAATTCTAGGTCAAAGTTATTTGGTCAAGGATAACAGTTTAAGAAAAATTATTACAAAGGGTATTTAATTTTAAATTCTTTAATAATAGTTAAGTCAATAATTTAATAACTTTAAAAACATATTAATTAATTAATATTTTATTTCCTAAACTTTAATATGGTTATGAATATGATACCATGTAGTCATTTAAATATTGAAATTAAGTTTACTGAAATCCTGTAAGTGCACTTTACGAGTACATGTCTAACAAGCAGATGTAATTGATTGTAGATGAGGCATACATAATATATAATTTGTTTAAGAAGTTTTTCATATTAGGCTATAATATTTGTGCATCTTACATTTTGCTAGTAACTCGGGAACTTACACAACATATCTTGGTGGGAAAATGATTAAAAAATAATTGGCCACACATTTTATCAGCCAAGGTTTATTTTCATTTGAAGCTGAGTTTTTTTTAAGCACTGTGTGTCTCTTACTACTCGTTTGGGTAATAGGCCTATGCCTATGTAATAATTACACTAATGAGCTAGGGATGAGGAAAGTTGAATTTAGAGGAGGTGCACCCACATTTACACAGATAAAGGATGGGAAACCAATTAGGATAAAACACCCTCAGTACACCCGACTGGGATTGAATTCCAATCTCCTTGTCATCAGCACTAGTCTATTGCGAGTGTGATGCCTTAGACCATGCGGCCACCAAAGCAGGTTTTGGAGCTGATGAAGGTATTTGTAGTTTCTAATTGTGTTTGTCCTATTTTCATTATCTTTATATTGAGCCTATGAATGTAGTATCAGTTAACCTACCTTGATTTTCTTACGAATAACCACTTGCAGTACCTTTTAGAAAATACAAACTTTTTTGTGGTCAACATTGATAACATTTTACTATATTATTACATTTGATTTATAGGTCTTGATATTATTTAACAAAAATGACAGTTGTATTTTACATGAAATGATGAGTGAACTTTACCTTCTTTGCTGGTCAAATGGTCTGAATCGGTGGTCATTTACTGCGACTACAAGAGGGGTTGTTTTGGGGTGGGTCGCAGGCAATACCTTTGATTATGACTTTAGTTCATATGATTATGGGAAAGTTCAAAATTCAAATATAAACTTAGGTTTAGTTTGTCAAAAGGATAAAAACTGTCAAGTTACTGTTGGGTTACTTTTGGTTACTCAACTCTGACATTTGCTGCTGACTTAGTTTGTTTAGTACAGTATTATCGTGATTGGGTGAGTGGCACTGTTAGCACAACTTTCAAAATATCCACCTGAGCTCATTAATTCTCTTTTGAGACATCTTAAGTTGCATTCTTATAATAATTATACAAGCAATTTATGATAAATTAAAACGAGCATGCAGGCTTAGTGAAATGCTCGTTTGGTTTGTTCGTAATTAAGTCAAGATTTAAATTCTGACTAGGATTTTTTTTTTTTTTTTTTTACAAATGGTTGCCTACTTTTTCCTTACTCACAAATAAAGGTATATTTTCTCTAAACTACCACACCACGGGTGTAATTAAATGCAGTTAGCCCTGACAGGTAGTAAGATACAGCACGGAAATAATTTAAAAACGAGATTATGAACACTTTAAGGTAATTTTCCTCATCCACCAACACATTAGCATAGTGATTAATTACCTACATATGCATGCAACCTAATATAGTTTTGAGATGTGACAACCCCCCCTACCCCTCACCCCCCTGAAAAAATCTAAAGAAAATCTAATTTTAAGAACTCCAATGCTAAATGAATTATTACTATAAAGAAGAGGAAAATTGCACCAACCTGTTAAGTTAAACTTAAATTACTAATATACAACTTGTGGACTAGGTGGAGGCTGAGCTCAATTATGCGATGGACTTGTACGACCTGAACAAGCGAGTAAATATCCAGGAGGCCATTGTTGGTTGGTGGGCTACAGGTAACGAGGTCACAAGCCACTCCTCTGTGATCCATGAATACTACGCTCGGGAATGTAGCAACCCCATACATCTCACACTGGATACAACACTGCAAGGGGCACGGATGGGCATCAAAGCCTATCTCAAGTGAGTATCAAGCATTAGAGACATCAGAAGCTTTGTGCACACTTAATTTATTTTAGGTTTATATGAGGATGGATTGCAGCAGGGAGCGGAAAGGGATTCTACAAATAACTATTTCATGGCGTGAGTCCCAAATCAAACTATGCTGATTGAGCAGCCACCGCTGTTAGCGATAATAGCGCCAACATTAGTGAATAGAGGGTGTCATGTGGTCAGCACAATAAACCCTCCTGCCTGCACTTTTTCGGACCAAACCTGCTACTTATTTATTCGAGTAGGTTCTCGTTTGTCCTCCTGGGGCAGAGTCTGACCACGTTCCAGACCCACTGCTTCTCAGAAAAATTCTGGAAGCGCCTGGGACTCTGACCACCAGACCATAGAGGCGGTCTCATAAATAATTAAGTCATCTTATATGCTAATGTTTTAAATAATGTTATATTGTGTGCATTTTTAATAAAAGTTGCTTTTATTTTTGAGAAACATTTGCATAAAATGGGTAAGCCTACAGGTTTAATTTAAGAGGCATTTGTATACTTTCAAACTTTACTCGGTCAAACTGTAATTGACGTGAATTAAAAAAAAAATTAGCCTATTATCTTCTCATGCTGCTTAGGGTCAATTAACTAAACTGGATTAATATATAAATAAATCACTTGATTGATAGTATTTATTACATGTTAAACTGATTACACTTAACAGTGAACTGGCCTGCTTATTGCCTGAGATAACCGTGTCCCTCAACCGACACTCAAGAAATGGTCAGTTGCCCAAGACAACTGTGCCCCCTTTATCTTCGCTCAAGAACTAGGTTGACAGAAATGTAAAGTGTCAACTGTGTTTTTTTTTTTGTCTAGGCGTAGAATTGTGACATGTTAGTTATATTTCACTTTTAATGATCATTGTCTCCAAATATTACATTTTGAATAAGTGATAAGTTTAATCAACTCAAATAAAATTTGGTAAGAGTGAATGTTTCAGCCTTTCTCTTCTCTTGGAAATACAGTACTAGATAAGCTGCTTATGTTATAATCTGACGCAGACTTTGATGACCTAAAAATGATCAAACATTGACCTAGAAATTCTAAAAAATGACTTCAATTAGAAAAAAAGACCTAAAAATATGAACAAAAACTTGTAATATATATATATATATATATAGCACCGCGTCTTACTACCCGTTCGGGTTATACGCTTAAGTACTAATTACGCTATTGGATTAGGAATTGGGAGGGTTGAATTTAGAGGAAGTGAACCCGCATTTGCGTGGAGGGAGAGTGGAAAACCATTTAGGAAAAACCACCCCCAGTTCACTCGACCGAGATTCGAACCTCGATCTCCCCGTCCTCGGCAGTCGAGTTCAACACGACTAGCGCGTTAGCCAACTACGCCACCGAGGCGGGTTTGTAATAAATGCACAAGACTAATTCATATACTCACTTTAAAATGTAAAAAGCAATGAAAAGCCTTTAAAATCTTTTGACTTCTGCTAAATATAATATTGATTTACAAATATCTGCTTCAGAAGTAATAGCTACACCTTTCAAATGCAACCCTCTCAAGCCTTGGAAAAACCACCCTTTGGTCTAAGATCTTGGAATCCCAAAAGCAGTTAACGTTTATGTTAAATTTGTAATTTTTTTTAAAGTACATCTCAAATTAATGTTCACATAACAAAAATCTAAAATAATAAAATAAATAATAACATATTGTTATAATTTATTGTAATTTATCAACTAGAATGAAATAACTTAATCATGTTTGCAATATTAACATTTTATAAATTATATTTGATACCTAAAGTCTATATCACTTTTTTTTTTCCAACATTTAACTTTTTTTTTTTAATATTCAAACTTTGATTTGGCTTCAAGAATAGTTTATATTATTCGATTTTTCTTTTCCTTGAATTGAGAAAGTGGATGTTGCAAAAACCAAGCGAGTAGTAATTTAAATAACACTGTACCTACCGTGGTTCAATTTTCATGTTAAACTGTAGGTCCTCCATTTCATCTCACAATCACCCTACCATTACACATTAGCGTAAGTGCGTACAACCCGAATGGGTAGTAAGACGCGGTGCTAATAAAAATAATAATAATAATACTCTACCTACCTAATGTTCATGTTTCCAGTGTTCCTATTGGTGTACCTGGAGGTAAATCTGGGTGTATGTTTACACCTGTCAATGTTGAGATGGTGTGCTATGAACCTGAAATCGTTGGTGGTGAGTATTTTAGTTTATAGTTTCCATTTTAATAAGAATATACCTTTATAACTTAACTTTAATGTGTGTAGTCAGTCACCAAGTGATATAAAACTAAACAACTTGTCTCTGGACAAGGTATTCGTTTATAAAACCATGCGTTGCTTTTCAGTACAACTTTCCCAGAAGACCATGGGGCTGAGCAAAAAAACTGTAGAGCCCATGATGGATCTGGCCCAGGTAGCCGAGGCCTCTGAAAAACTCACTGGTCTCCTCGACAGTGTTCTGCTGTATGTGGAGGAGGTCTTGGCCGGGCGGACGCAGCCTGACAACGCTGTGGGGAGGGCCCTATTGGGGATGATTAACAGTGTACCCAAGATGACTCCAGAGGAGTTTGAAAATATGTTCAATTCGAATGTCAAGGTTAGAAGGTTCTATTTAGGCCTATGTACAGCTCCTTGTATTAAGCTAGTCATATAAAATGGTGGTTTATAAGAACTTGTAATGATACGGTTTTTGACCCCCCTCGTATTTTCAAAAAGTCATAGATGAAGTATATTTTTCTTTAAAGAACTGTTTATAAAGTTTCCTTTTAATACTTCATGGAGAATCACGTGTTTTCAGAAGTAATTTCAATGTATTGCGTTTTAAAACTTTTATTCTTTAAAAGACCAATTCCGTTGTATTTGAAAAATCATGAGACATGCTGGCTCCCTTTACCCAATAGGAAGCTAGCCTTCACAACATCAGGTTGCCAGAAGTTCTCCTATTAGTTAGTTTTAACACTGGAGACCAGGGGTCCAATAAACAAGGGGTAGGTCATATATAACCAGCTTGTGCGTATGAATCCACACAGTACACCGTACTTGGAATACAGAAAATAGTTATCTTGACACAGAAAAACAGTATTATCACACAAAAACTGTATCACTTTAATATCAAATCTACAGCACCAAAAGGGTAATCATCTAAATAAATCGTGTGCAACATTAAAAGTCTTACTCATTTCATAAGAATAAGAATTACATATAATCAGATCACATAACTGTGTACAAGTGCACAGTAAGGCATGCACGCATCGTCATCGTCATAAAATCTGGTATCGTTATACGTACTCCTCACTGTAAGGCATATACAGGTCCACATTATTAACATCCACATAATCATCATATAAAATCCGATATCACTATAATAGATGACCAATTGCGAGCCGATATCATAATAACCTGCAAAACTTCCCTTCCACAGGTAAAAAAAAAATTCTGGCCCGAAACTATTTTTAAGTCTAAGATCAGAATTTTTGAATTGTCAGGGGACATCTTACTCTTTTCACTATATTATGTACATATCTTTAAGAAGGTACAAGAAATAGGGATAGGATTTTTTTTTTACAGCCATTACTGTTTCCAGTCAGTGGCCTAGGTAATTTTTTTATTCAAACTGTCTTGCTAGGCCTGTCGTAGCTGCTCTCTTTTCCTCGGCCTAGGTTTCATTCTAGAGAACCTTGCCATGCGGGAGTGTGAAATACGCAATGAAACTTTAGCACCCCCCCTTACCCCCCCCTTTTTTTTATAAAGTAAATTGGTTAAGATTTTCCTATCATTCTTTACAAATTTCCTTTTCTCTATTATTATTTTAGTTTGGGGTCACGGGTTATCCATAAACTATGTAACTCCTTTTTCTTACTATTTTGACCCCTCAAACCCCGCCCCTCCAACCTGTGTTAAGTAACTTTTCACATCAAGAGTAAATTTCACTACTTCATAGGGAAGCTTTTGTGACACTAATAGAGAGAGACTCAGATCTAATACTACTCAGAATCCATTTTAAGTCCTAAAATATAAATTATTTCAAAGAATTATATAACAATACTTCATTATTTTTTATTTATGTTTACTGGACGTATAGACGAATATTTAGAAAACTAACAGTCTTTATAAGTATAAGATCTGTCTTACACAAAACAGTAACACCGTGTAGACCTTAGAGCTTCCCCCTCTTTACAATACTACGTGGTTAATAGATGACTCCTTTCAGGGAGTTTCTTTGCTCTTTTCACACCACTCCCTTGTGTCGAGTTCCAACAGAATGAAACCTTATATCCTGTTTGTGGAAGGAGGGGGGGTTGTCTCAGAATTCTACTATATAGTAGGATTTTGGTAGGAGAAAGGACCTTCCCACCTACCATCTATAGGTAGAGACATGCAAAAGGTGAGATTATTCGTAGGGAAAAAGTTGTGTTATTTTTCTCAAAGCGATATTATTTACATAAATATGAGTCAAATTAGTGTAAAAAAAAAAATGGGTTAAAGCTTTATACATTTTTCTTCATATTGTTTATTTAATTATTTATTAACATATTCAGAGAAAAATCAAAGATAAATACGCAAAAAACATTTCACGTTTAGTAATGTTAAACTTGATATCTAAATATTATTACCTTTGAGTCTTACAAATAGAAATATCTTAGTAATCGATTATCAACTTATGTTTGGACCAAACAATAACACCGAAACATGTTGTCATCGAAGACTAAACTACTATCAAATAAGAAGTAAATAAAAATAAAGAAGAAAGCTTGAACCAAGTATGAAATCCTTTTTAAGGCTGAAAGCAAAGAATCAATCTATCGAAATCAGAATTAAATTATCGTAATGTGTAAAAGTAGAAATCATAATTTTTTCTGTTTGCCTAAAAAAAAATCCCTGAAAATACTCGTATATCCCATGACCTGTTTTATGTCTTAAAAATTTGCAAAAACGGATACTACCCGTATAAATGGCGGCCCTGGCATAGATAGAGCTATCATGTTGAAAATTATATTGCATGACGTTATATTTGCTGAATTACAAAGAAATTTGGTTTATTTAGAAAAAAACCAAATTACAAAGAAATTTGGTTTATTTAGAAAAAACCAAATTACAAAGAAATTTGGTTTATTTAGAAAAAAAACTTAAATTCATGTTATTTACTTTAAAAAAAGTAGTTCACATAAAAAGTATGTTATTGGAAATGTGAATTTTGCATGCTCCTATATATAGGATATAGGTGTAGAGATTTAGCACTAAACATGGATTTTAAGAGGTAGCCAGGTTAAGTGGGAACTACTTTCTATTGTAATAATGCACGTTGCTTTTGATCCTTTTATTTGTTGTTCCCTCTTTCCTGTACCTTTCATATATAACACAACTTTGACGGTGCTATCTATATTAATAAAATGAAGAATTTGTTTGTCTTTGTCATGAGTATTGTGTGATATCTACCATACGCAGAGGGTTGAAATTTAAAAACTAATAACCCCTATGCACAAACATGTGCAACTCAAAGCTGGAATTCTAAATTTTTGATTAGGTTTTTTTTTTTAAATTTAATTAAAAACTGTGTCAGAAGAAATAAAATGAAAATTATATATTTTTTCTGTCTGTTTTAATTAAAGAAAAGCATTGCCCGAGGTAACGATGGGTACTTCCTCTAGTTGTAATTGAAACGACCAAGGTTTGGGACCACTACCATAAGAACTTTGAATTGATCTCATTCATTGCAAGATATACTATATAATTAGCTGAATCACTGTTCTTCACACAGGATATTGTGTTATTATTTATTTTTGGATGAAAAGGAGGAATTTTTGGTTTAAGCTCAATAGCATGATTCTTAGCACTACCCGGGAAACACTTCGAGGAGGTGACTATTTATCGTTTCTCATGGGGATTTTTATTTTCGGCAGGCCCCCTTGCCTACTGCCTGGGGCGTTATCAGCTGAGCGCGGTTGGACTGGTCTCCCACTCTCACCACTCCCCATCACCACACAACGCCCCTATCCGGGCCCTCACACAGACACCACAAACACCACAAAATTCAGCAAAATATAAACTACAGACTTCTACCGTCTCTTGGAGTTGCATATTAAAACTAAATTACATATTTTAATTGTCTATATTCATATTTTTCCACCCTTTAGAAGCATCTACGGAGTTAAAAACAATTGCTATATTTTATCGAAGGTATTATTAGAACAAACATATCGGATTATTACCCTCTAAACGCTTAAAAAGAGTTTAAAAAGCAATATTGTTGATTAGGGTAGCTAACCAGATTTCACCCTCTTAACCACAAAACATCGGAATGAAACATCTTTACTTTTCCTAATCAGCTTATAAGGAACACCTGTGCCCAGATTTCAACCCTCTAGCTTCATGGGAAGTGTGAGAATTAGTGATGAGTGAGTCAGTCAAGGCTTTTTGACTGTATATATAGAGAGATTAATTCCCATGCTAACCCAAACGGGTAGTAAGACGCGATGCTATTAGTAATAATAATAATAATAATTTCTGTGCTTTTTTTAAACATTTTTTTAAATTGATGGGATCTGGACAAGCTAACACTAGTTTTTTCCATTGCCTAGTTCAAATAGACATCTGGTCAGGGCTAATGTTTTGAATTGTAATTTTATTTTGGTCTGTATGTATCTAATATTAGCTCTGTATTAAAAAAATATAATATGCCTGTTAAAATTAATTTAAGTACATTTTTTAATCAAGTATTCTGCCCTAAACATCCTTGGTCTTACTTTTTTTTTCATTTTTATTTTCAGGATCTTCTTATGGTGATAACATTGTCTCAGCTTACCAAGACCCAGTTGCAGTTGAATGAAAAATTAACACTGCTGACAACACTATAATAAATATATTTAAACTAACAAGTTCTTTTATGTATAATATAAATCAATGTGTTTACTGTTAAGGATATTTCTTGGTATAAAATCATTTTGTTAAAAAATAATTAGCACTTGATAGGGTTGTGTGAAGCTTCAAAGACTTTTGACTTTACTACATATATTTGTCAGCTTCGACTTTGCTTCGAGAAAATATTTAGGCCTCAACAAATACAAAGCTTTGCCCAGAAAAAATATTTATTGATAAAATACAAATTGCTGTTTAATTTACATCATTCTGTTGTGAGTACATTGGAAATTATTTTTTGCACCACTAAAATTTATTTAAAACATATTTAAAGTTTAATTTGGCTTTGGAAATATTTCATATTTATATTCATGTGTGTGTGTTTGTGTGGGCTTCGCACATTCCTAATCATCGACTGAAGACAACAACAAGAAAAATAAATTGTAAAATAATTTGAAATGATCAATAAATGTGTTGAATAAAGTTGACTTCTTTATTTAAATTTCTTTAGTTATCAACTGTTGACTTTGTTTGACCTGCCTCGGTGGCTGCATGGTCTAACGCACCACTTTTGCAGTAGACTAGACTGCTGGTGACAGGGAGATCGAGGTTTGAATCTCTGTCGGATGTACTGAGGGTGCTTTTTTCCAAAATAGTTTCCCACTCTCCCTCCATGCAAATGTGTGTACACTTCTCATAAATATAAGCTTCCTAACCCCTAAAACTATGAGTGTAGTTAGTGTATAACCCTAATAGGTAATAAGACGCGGTGCTACTTTCAAGACTGATTGTCTGAACTGATGTGTGAGAACGGAACTTAACTTATTGTAAATTGTTGGATGCAAATAGAGAAACATTTAAACATTTAAAAAATGTGCTATAGTATGATCGAAAAGTTGATTATGTTGATTGCTAATGGCCGGCATACTTTAGTTTTTTTTTATTCGCCTTTTTGCATCTCAATTGCTATTGGTTGAATTGCCCTTAAGAGCTTTACAGTGGACTAGGTCAGTGGTATTAAACCTGGGGTACGCAAATAAATCTTGGTTGGAGGAGGGGGGGTTACTTAGATTTTTGCCCAGCATCATATTTATTTGGCAAAAGAGAGCTGTCTGTAGTATATGTGTAGATACACACACCTTTTGACAAATAAAAATAATGTTGGGCCTCAGCTGGTGCTATTCATATTTTAAATGCGCTAATGGGGTAAGTTTGAACAACCTAAAATTTATAAAAAAATGTACCTGCATTTCATTGGAGATAAAGTTAGAGATCATTAAGTAAAAACCACGCCCAACGCACTCGGCCGGGATTCGAACCCTGATACGAACAAACCAAACTTAATGAGCCTAACATTTAACTAAGCGTGTCGTAAGGTTAAAATCATTAAAGTTATTTATAAAATAAACCATTTTTATAAAAAACTTTACACAAATTGGGGAATGTTTCAATGCGGTTTTACAAATAAATTAGACTTGTCAATAAAATAAAGATCATGAAGCATAAATAGGTAGTTGTATGTGTATGTGTGTATGGATGTATGCAAAAAACACTGTCATGGGTAGATTCCAAGCATGTGAATCAAATATACGGTAATGTAATTATTCATATCAATGAACCCAAATCAGAATAGAAGAACGTCAAAATTGTGAATAATTTCACTCGAACTTCAATGAAGGGTCCCCTCGTTGGTAATAATGGCTTGCGGTCAACGTGAACGTAACCAGCACTTGATGAACCAGAACTGGCCCAAGTCCCTGGGAGGTCGTACCCCTCATTAACTGACCGCAGAGGGAAGTCCCCTTATCCGTGAACCACAGCGATTTTTTATTTTAAAGGGATAAAACTGGATTGGCTGAGTCAGCTTGAAGATCACAGACCACACATTAGTTGGAAGAGTGCGTTTTAAATAGAACAACGGGACATCTCCACATTTCTCAAGAGGATTGAATATAGTCGCTGTCTATCCTTCAGGAGTTTTAGAGGTAAACTTTCGATCTCGGCAGGGTGTCCGGCGAATTGGAAAAAAGGGAATTCGCTTAGTCAGGGGAAAAGTCAGGTAAATTTGATCAAATTTCTTAATCCTTTTTACATATTCACTAACAAAATACGAATCCAACACCTTGGCCAAGTCGGAGGCGTGTCTGTCTACTGAACTAAGGGTCCCGGGTTCGTTTCCCCCGGAAAGGCTGAAAACTTTATAATTACTGAAATGTGGGTTCACCCCTTCACAGTAATAAGACTAGGACAGGAACAAAATCCAGTCCCCGGTTAAGTTAGGTTATATGAAGTACGCCTAGTACGCCGGTTGTGGAAAATATATGGCTTGAATAAAAAAAACACATGCTACAGGCTAGATGGATGTAAAGTAAAACTAACAAAATACGCAACTTTTATGTACATCAGTAGATATAATATTTATCCTACAGTCAATACTCACCGTGAATCTCTTTCAACACCATTAACCCTGTTGCGCGTACTAATATCAATTCTCAAAGCCAAACGCGTGATTTTCCGGTCGCCTTACCACCAACCCCTCTACCAACCATCTTAAGTCAAAGCTGAATAACAGCTATGCGCATGCGTGACTATGATTACACTAAAGGAAAAATAAAACTATACAAAAATTATGTGTTTCGCAACAACTTTAAACTGAACCAGTGCAAGGCGATCTTTTAATGTCTCAGTATGATCTAAATGAAATCTGACTTAGGGCCAGTTTCATAGTCAGATTAAGTACGCCTCATATAACTCATATAACTGATTAAATGGAAGCCTCTTGCCTTCCTTTTGTCTTTTTGTGGTTGTTGGAGGTTGTACGATTACTTCAGGGAACGAAAAGTCCAAGGGTCAAGATGGTATTACTTTTATGCCCCATGCACCTTTGAAGAGGGAGAAAACCCTCAGAAGTTGATGCTTTTTGAGCGAATGATTGCTACTGAGACCACAGGGGGTTTGTTTAGCACAATATTTGACCCTAAGACAACTATGCTTCTTGACAAAGTTCAACTAGAAAAAAAAATCATATCAAATAAGAATTCTATGGATTAACAAAGCTTTATTTTATTTACTCAAGGAATGTCATTACTTAGTAGTTTTCGAGGTGTAGTTGAAACCAGCCAAATAAGTTTATTATACTCAATTCTGCACAAAGGAAAGCTAAAATTACCCTATTGAAAATGTGTGTATTTGGAAAAATATATTTACTTTTGTAACAAACACTTTTAGGGCCAGTTTCGTAGTCAGATTTAGTACGCCTAAAGTGCGAGTCGATACTAAATACAGGACGACACCTACCTAGACCAAAATGGAATGGGCCAGTTTCGCATATGAATCTGGCCCATTCCATTCAATTTCAGGTAGGTGACGTCTTGTATATAGCGCCGCACTTGAGGCGTACTAAATCTGACTATGAAACTGGCCCTTAGATCGCCCATCATTTTAGGCTGAAATACTTTTGTCCACTACATCGAGTGACACAATTTCACAATGCGAATGTGCCTAAAAATATTATCACATCAAGTTGCGATTTTAATAGAATAATGTTTGTAATATACTTAGTTAGCTGAAGTACCCGGGGTAGCCACGCAATGGACTGCACGGTTATACCGGGAAACGCTTTTTTGTTTCAAACGGACAGAAAAATCGACTCTTCATTTTATTTCTTCCGAACCAGTTTTTAATAAATTTAAAGAAATCAAATCCAAATTTTAAAATTCCTGCTTTGAGGTGCACATATTTTTATTTAGCATCGCGTCTTACTAACCGTTCAGGTTATACACCTATATACCAATTACATTAATGGGTTAGGGATTAGGAAGGCTTAATTTAGAGGAAATGCACCCTCAAATGTATGGAGGGAAAGTGGGAAAAACATTTTAAAACCCACCTTTAGTGCACTCGACTGGGATCGAACCCCTATCTCCCATCTTAGGTGGCTTAGTCCTACACGAGAGTAGCGCGTTAGGCCACGCGGCCACTGAAGTGGGCTTACTCACTTTTCATTTTATTAATAAATATATAAATATTTATATAGATGGTAAAGTTGGAGATGGGCTTTGTAAATGTCAGGGAACTTTAAGTTATAGTTTGGCTGGACACCCTGTTTCAGAGTTCTGTTCTTGTCGGACTTTAAATATTGTCCGTCTGCAAAAACAAGCGCAGTCGTGTGTCGGAAAGAGATAAACATTGCCCAACTGTTGTGTTTATGTGCAGTACACTGGTTAAGTGGAAGAGAAGGTTAACGCCTTAACTTCACCAGATAAATAAAGGCTATTATTATTATTATTATTATTTATACACCCAATATCACCTATTAAGGGAACTACAGGCACAAATCCAGCCAAATCTCTTCGCCCTCAGTTAGGATGGAAGGCAACATTGACGGCAACATCGACGAATCAGCATTGCGAAACTTGTCTTATATTTAAGGGAAGATCAACCACACGAAAACAAGAAAATGTCAAAGCTGTTTCCTATTAGTTTGTATGAGATCCAGTGTAGTTTTTTTTTATCACCTCGTCTTACTACCTGTTCAGGTTATACGCATATATAATAATTACTCTGATGGGGGTAGGGATGGCTAAGGAAGCATTTCAGAGGTAATCTACCAGCGTTTGCGTGGAAGGAGAGTGGCAAACCATTTTAGGGAAAACCACCCTCAGTAGACTCGACCGGGATTAGAACCCAAATCTCCCCGTCATCAGCAGACCAGTCTCACGTGAGAGCTACGGCTTAAGACATTCGACCACCGAAGCGGTTTGATATATTTGTTAAATAGAGCTTTAAATAAATTGGGAGTTGAAAGTGAATAGAACAAATAATATGTTTTTGTGACAGTGTCTATAATTTCATGTATGCTACTTGGTGAAGTGCGATGTTATTTTTTTACCTTTATGTTTCTATAACAATTTATATCATTTGGTCTTACATGTTTTACAAGATGTAAATATCATTTAAATAAGTAGCGAGAAAGTCTGTGTTATATACAGTATAATGTAACGAATCACACCATGCAATGGTTCTTAGATTGAGTAGTTCCATTGATGATTTCAAAATAAGGAACATTACTGGGACATTAATGGGACGATAAGCAAAATGCCCATCAAGAGGAAATGTTTTTCATATCCGTATTTAGAAAGTAAAATAAAAACTCCTTTCGTGGAAAAATCCATCACAAATTTATCTGACCTTGATTCGAACTGTTATCCCGCCCTGCTAGTCGTGTATGTTGACACTGAGCTAGCTCTGTCGGCAGCTACAGTAATATTCTGGTAAGAAGGGTCATTTATTAAATACAAACATACTTTTTTTTCCAGCCAACATTAATGACATTTTACTATTTTATTAGTGTTATTATTATTATTATTATTATTATTATTATTATTATTAGCACCGCGTCATAATACCAGTTCGGGTCACACGCACTTACGCTAATGTGCAATGGTAGAGTGATTGTGAGATGAAATGGAGGACCTACAGTTTAACGTGGAATCCGAACCACGGTGGAGGCCTAGCATTCCTCACATTCACTAGTTGTGATTAATACACGTCTTGTCAGAGGTGAAGGAAGGGTTTGGCAATCAGCTAAATCTATGCCGGGACCGAGAATTGAAGCCCAGACCCTCAGCACAGAAGTCTGACACCTTACCTCTAGACCGCCAGGTCACCTTTTATTAGTATTATTTGTGTGTCTACTAAGATAAGTGTCCAGAGTTCAATTCTTGGTATGACCGAACATTTATCATTGGTGAAATGTGGGTTTCCCCTTTCATGGTGATGAATTAAAAGACGGAGGTGGATGTTGTTTCTGTTCTAGATTTAAATTACAGTAGTTTATTAGTCGTGTGCTTATGTAATCGGTCGGTTTAGAAAGTGCACGTTAAATATCTCAAATAAATGAAAATGAAAAATTTGTGTTAATTTTTATGTGTTGATTTCACATATCTAGCTAATCTGCCTACTGAGCTTAAGGGTCGCGGGCGCGATTCCTGGCATTGCCGAAAATTTTTCATTGATGAAAATATGGATTTACTTTTTCACATTTATAAATTAACGGCTGGGGACTGGATGTTGTGCCTGTCCTAGTCTTAAGTTAGATTATAAGTCATAAGAAGCTACGACAGGCCTAGCAAGCCGGTAGTGGAAAATATATGGCTTGAATAAAAAAAAACTGACCCAGGTCACAGGCTTGAAACAGTAATGGATGTAAAAAAATAATCATATATTATTAAACATGACAGCTGCAGATCAGATGAATTGACGTATGAATACGTGAAAGTAGGTTTAGTACCGTATTTAACTGTTGGATTCCATTTTTTTTCCCTACCAAAAGCCTTCTATTGTCAAGGGATTTAAATTCAATTAGAGCCTAAATGAAAAGTTCCTTTTGCTTTTTAACATTTTTTTATTTTTCTCATTGTGTAACATTCGCACTTATTATATTTTGGGGATTATTATCATGGCATTAGCTTTATGACATAATTAGATAATAAAACTAGGATTATAATATACAATACTTTTAGTAGAGTTCTAAATCCGGGATTTAGAACAAACTCTCTGAAATATTTTTAGCTTCCATTAATGTATTTTCTGTTCACTTTAAATATGTAAATGCAGGAAATTAGGGTGGTAGTGGGATATTGGTATTATTTTGAATTATTAGTTGCCTTTTTTCGTTTAGAGTGTTTACTTTCCGTTTTGACCATCTGAAACCTATCAACAACCAAATCAAAGGACATATTAGACATAAGATGCTTACGAATACAGTGAAGGGCATTTTAGGCAAGATAAATGCACGTGGGATTTATAATTATGTGCCTAATGGTGATTGTATGGACATTATATCTCACAATCAGCATTACGCTACACATGCCGGTGGTCACGAGGGCTAGATGTCGTCGAGGGTTCGAGAGAAAGTAAATACTAACTTCAAATCTAAAGAAAAACTATAAGAGATAATTCAACTAGAAATAAAAACTACACTGTTGTAACGATAATAACATGGAGGAAGTGAGGTATACTGTTCACAGAACTACTAGTAAGACTGTAGTAACGATAAGAACATGGAGGGAGTGAGGTCTGCTGTTCACAGAACTACTAGTAAGACTGCAGTAACGATAATAACATGGAGGAAGCGAGGTCTACTGTTCACAGAACTATACCTCAGTTTTATCTTCTGTGGTGCTGACTGACAGCTCACAGCTGACTTCTGACAGTCAACAGTTAGGTATATACCTAAATTTTGACTGTCAGAAGTGACAACTGCTAAAGACATGGTTTTTGCAGATCATATCGTTCGGCGTAGGGATACATAATTTGGTCTGGTAGCTTTTCAAAGCCGTCAGAAGTCAGCTGTGAGCTGTCAGTCAGCACCACAGAAGCTAAAACTGAGGTATACTAGTAAGACTGTAGTAACGATAAGAACATGGAGGAAGCGAGGTCTACTGTTCACAGAACTACTAGTAAGACTGTAGTAACGATAAGAACATGGAGGAAGCGAGGTCTACTGTTCACAGAACTACTAGTAAGACTGTAGTAACGATAGTAACATGGAGGGAGTGAGGTCAACTGTTCACAGAACTACTAGTAAGACTGTAGTAACGATAGTAACATGGAGGGAGTGAGGTCAACTGTTCACAGAACTACTAGTAAGACTGTAATAACGATAAGAACATGGAGGGAGTGAGGTCTACTGCTCACAGAACTACTAGTAAGACTGTAGTAACGATAAGAACATGGAGGAAGCGAGGTTTACTGTTCATAGAACTACTAGTAAGACTGTAGTAACGATAGTAACATGGAGGGAGCGAGGTCTACGGTTCACAGAACTACTAGTTAGACTGTAGTAACGATAAGAACATGGAGGGAGTGAGGTCTACTGTTCACAGAACTACTAGTAGGACTGTAGTAACGGTAAGAACATGGAGGAAGCGAGGTCTACTGTTCACAGAACTACTAGTAAGACTGTAGTAACGATAGTAACATGGAGGGAGTGAGGTCTACTGTTCACAGAACTACTAGTAGGACTGTAGTAACGATAGTAACATGGAGGGAGTGAGGTCAACTGTTCACAGAACTACTAGTAAGACTGTAGTAACGATAGTAACATGGAGGGAGTGAGGTCAACTGTTCACAGAACTACTAGTAAGACTGTAGTAACGATAGTAACATGGAGGGAGTGAGGTCAACTGTTCACAGAACTACTAGTAAGACTGTAGTAACGATAAGAACATGGAGGAAGCGAGGTCTACTGTTCACAGAACTACTAGTAAGACTGTAGTAACGATAGTAACATGGAGGGAGTGAGGTCAACTGTTCACAGAACTACTAGTAAGACTGTAGTTACGATAGTAACATGGAGGGAGTGAGGTCTACTGTTCATAGAACTACTAGTAAGACTGTAGTAACGATAGTAACATGGAGGGAGTGAGGTCAACTGTTCACAGAACTTCTAGTAATCTAATGCTTTAGAAATGTGTAATAGACACCAGGCCCAATTTGTTTTTGTTTTTCAAAAAAATATTATCTTACCTTTCTATTTATATTGTTGAAAGTACGAGTGCCATTTATTTTTGTCCGTGACTGTAAACGGCTTCGAGTATTTGATACGCTCTCTCGTCATAGAACCTACTCAGCTAAGAGGATTACCAACTTGGGCTCAGATTAACTTACTCCGGGGCTACACCTCTCCAACATGGCAGCCAAATGAAGCCACTTGGCGAAATGACTACTCCTACAGGTAGCTTCCACAAAGAGCTAATTATACACACCGTAATACAACGGTGAAGAATTGCACTCATGTGTGGAGTACCACCAAGTAAGGTACTCCTGTGGAATCCATCTTGGAGGTATCATATTCTGAAAATTGAAAAATGACACCTGGACACGGGAATGGAACCCGGGACCTTTGGCTTAGTACGCCAATGTTCTAACCACTGAGCTATCCAGGAATCGTCCCGTGACCAGGGTCATTTTTCACTCATATTTTAATTCAGAGTCTGTGATGGACATGTGTAAATCGTCGGCTACAAATGTGTGAGTTTTATTAAGATCACGAGCTATCAAATAAACCTTTGACTCGGTAGTTGGCTTTTTCTGTCACTTGTACAATTATTATAATTAAAAGGGATCGTCTAGTTAAATATCAAATAGCCACAGCTATTATAGGCTATATGATAGCTTATAACATATATAATAACTTTGGCTATTTGATACATCTTGGAGGTAGTTTTGAAACAAGACCTCCATTAACGTGAACAATAATTTAAATCTAAAATATATACTCTATACAACCATGCCATTTAAAAAAAAAAGTGGTTGTAATGTTTATGACGTTCTTACTTGGTGAATTCAAGGCTATTTTGTGAAGCGGGTTGCATCTTAACTTGACGTACCCAAGCGTTAGAAAATATAATCGGCTCCGTGGTGTAGTGGTCAGTGCACTAAGCTACGAACCTAGCTACTCCAGGTTCGATTTCCAGCTGATACCTTTTGTATTTTTCCCGAAAGAAAAATTACCCCAACGGTCAGCCGAGTCTGGCGAATTAGACTTATGTTAGGTTTTAATTATTTCCAGTGGTTCCACACCGTCATACTCACTATTTCCAGCACCTCATCTCATCGGGACATGGAAAGGATGTACGATTAGTACCTTTAGGCGTCTCCTGGTCAACGGTACATTAGTACTGGCTAACGTTTCCACAAACTGGGCTACGAATGTGTTAGCCCAGACGTGCAATATTAATTTTATATTATATATACTATCAAATTTAGATGCCTTTGAACGAACTAGAAATATAGGGAAGAAATAGAGTAGTTTTTTTTTCTACAAATCGTCTTAAACACATGCTGATTACACTTCCCCTCTTCCTCTGACGAAGTTACACACTTCGTTTAATATTTGCATATGGACAGCGTTTCACTTTATTTTTAAATAACTCTTGTTCTGGTTTTCTATTATAGTTATACATAATTATGCTTCCACGGGCTTTTTTTTAATCTACTTAATACTGGTCATTTTAGTGAATAATCTAAAGCACCTACATTGTAGGCGATCTTTAAAGAAAATTACATTTACAAAAATATGTTTTCAAGATAACAAAAATCTATTTTTTGATAAAGTAAGACTATTTTTTAGAGTTATTTTAAGAATTTATATTTATTGTTTTAATGTTACATCTTTGATACTCACCGGATAGAACGTAAGTACACAAACATGTAAAAGCAAGTCTCGAATCGCCACTACTTCCAGGTAGGCAGCGTCCTTTTGTCCGGAACTTTGGCGGAAAGATACAGATTTTATATTTTTTTTATGGGGGAAGGGATGCGGGGTAAGATTGACAAGTTGACTTATAAAGCAGGTGGAGAGCGGACATTTGACGAGCCAAGAGTGAAGTACGATATAAAAACAGAATCCACGGCTACTGTTGTCTTTTTTTAGGTTTTTTATCACCGCTTATCACTATCTATCCGATCTATACACTACGTACTAATTACGCTAAGTTTTAGGTATGAGGAAGGTTGAGTTAAGTGAAAGTGTAACCGCGATCACGTGGAGGTAGAGTGGAAAACCATTCATGATAAAACACCATCATTACACCCAGCCGGGATTCAATTTCCGATCTCCCTGTCATCGTCTATTACGATAATAATGCCTTAGACCATTCTACCACTGAATCCCAGCCACCGTGGTCTAACTACACAACAGATCCACCCAAATGACGTACAGTAAAGCCCCATTAGACCGAACCCCGGTTGCTCGAAATTCCGGATAATTTGAACACAATTTTCGGAAAACACGGGGGGAGGGGGGAAGGGGGGGGGGAACCCAAACTAATTCAAATGAAATATATTTTATTAATAAAACTCAAAAGTTATAAGAGAATTTGAGAAACTTGTCATAATAATTGCTAAAGTTGTACATGTTGTAGTCAACACAATATGTTTTCCTGTAATTTTAAAAGAAAAATTCGAGAATCGCGTTTTTAACGAAAAATATCTAATCACATTAATATTTTACTGTATCTAAAACTGGTACATATGAATATTTCAACGTTCCTTTTTAAACAGTGTAGTACTTTGCTGATATGCGTTAGTACTTTTTAAAACGAGCTTAGAATTAATGTTTAGTAAAATTAATTGCCTAAATGAAGCTCACTATCTGTAGTGCTTATAAAACGGATTGAGGCTACAGCTTAAAATATCTAAATCAATTTTTTTCCCTAAGGTCACAGTACTTTATCTATTCTACGTATGAATAAGAAAAATTTAAAAAATGCGCAGGTGGGAATAAAGCTCGTCTATTTTAGTTTTCTGGGGCTGGGAAGATTGGGATTTGATTCCCGGCTGAGTGTACCGAGGGGTAATTTTCCTAAGGTTTTACCCCTTCTTCCTTCACGTAAATGCAGGTGCATCTACTAGAAATGATATCTTCCTCATCTTTACCTCATTATGTAACTAAATACAGATAGTCCAGAAGAGTAGTAAACGTGGTGAGATAAATAAACTAAAACTGAAAATATATAATATAGATGATCAAAAACATTTAATTGGGTAGTTAATTAATCAACTCTGAGCGTATTATTTTTTGAGTAGTAACTGAATTGAAGTTTCATGAATGGTGGGGCTTACAACAGAAGTGAAGTCCTATCTACGGATGTTTAGTTTGACACCTGCGTTTATAGAGTAGACATCAAAGGGGTTCAATATCGACATACCGTAAACTTTTCAACAAAGGGGTGCTCACTCTAAAGCAGTCACTATTAAATCCCCTTAATGTCTCTAAACATTCGAGTAATTAATAGTTCTCATATCTTGGTTTGGTGGTAACATGCGATATGTGTATGGGGAGGGGGGAAATAAGTTATGTCCCTACAGAATAGTCCTTATAAAAATCTAATAAAAATGGGGGAAAAAAATATTTATAATTCTGTAAACAGCCATTTAAAGATACAAATACGAACAAAGTTAACCTTTAAAGACTACACATTTGGATTATTATTTCATTTATTTAACATAGCATTTATTTAACATCCACTGTGGTTCGGATTCTACGTTAAACTGTAGGTCCTCCTTTTCATCTCACAATCACCCTTCCATTACAAATTAGTGTAAGTGCGTATAACCCGAACGGTAGTAAGACGCGACGATAATAATAATAATATAATAATAATAATAATAATATATGATAATAAACATGGAGGAGGCGAGGTCTATTGCTCACAGAAATACTAATAATATTGTAGTAACGATAATAACATGAAGGGAGCGAGGTCTACTGTTTACAAACGTTAGTGCCGTTGACTTAATATAAGGCGTAAAAATTGGAATGTAGCTCGAAGTAAATGCACCTGTATTAACTCTGTATATACAACGTGTATCTAAAACATTGCATCAAACTTTGGCAGGCTATTCCTTGGGTGAAAATAGAATAATTCACATCAACACCTAGGGTCCATCTTGAATAATTAGGGCGGCATACACCCCTAAAGATAGAGATAAAAACGACTGTTGTGTGAAATATTATCAAAACTGCTTAGGGTATTACAACGAATATTTGTATACTACTTATTGAAACCTTGAGCATTAATAAATTAAATGTGCTGTTACCGTTATCCACACACATCATGTAAAAAGATGGGGGTTGTAACACTTTTTTCTGCAATAAAATATGTCAGCGTAAGTATTACCGATTTTGACATAAGATTACAAAACATGGAGTAAAAATTAAGAAAAAAGGTGTCTTGGAGAAACTTTCTAGCTTTCCCCGTTTCCAAGATAATCATGCATGTTTGATTTCAAAGACAAGTGTTAATTCCTGCCAGGGAGGGAGCCAGTATAGCTGTGTTGCTAGCTGTATTAGATACATTTGTCTCTGAGCTCAAACTTGTGTGATTATCTCGGAAACGGGGAAAGCTATAGAGTTTCTTCAAGACACCTTTTTTGTTAATTTTTACTCCATGTTTTGTAATCTTAAGTCAAAATTGGCAATACTTACTCTGACATATTTTATTGCAAAAAAATAAACTTATAAACCCCCCTTTTTTACATGATGGGGGTGGGTAATGGTAACAGCACATTTAGTTATTAACGATCAAGGTTTCAAGAAGTAGTATACAAATATTCGTTGTAATACCCTAAGCAGTTTTGATAATATTTCACACAACAGTCGTTTTTAGCTCTATCTTTAGGGGTGTATACCGCTCTTATTATTCGAGATAGACCCTAGGTTGCTGATGTGAAAAATTATATTTTCACCCAAGGAATAGCTTGCCAAAGTTTGATGCGATGTTTTAGATACACGTTGTATATATATTTATATATATATATATATATATATATATATATATATATATATATTATATATATATATATATTTATATATTATATATTAAGAATTATTTGTACTTAATTTTAGGTACCATATTCCGGGTACTAGTTCTTGCTATCAGCATATATACACGATGGAGATCAAAATATATAATATAGAGGAAAGGTGTCAGAATTTCCACCCTATAGGTGGGAAAACAACTCCCGCAGTATACCTGAGCTTGATTCGAACCACGATCTACCCATCACAAACAATCCAATCTATTGCGAGAGTGACGCCTTACATGCCTACCATGTGAGCATTGATATTTTTTTATTTAAAATAAAAGGTTTCACTTGATGTTTTTAGTTCAATTCCTTTTATTCTTCAAGTTTGTTTTGGATAAACATGGACTTAACGTGAAAGAAGAAAGTTCAGAGATTTTTTTAAAAAAAGGTGAGAATGAATGAGCACTCTATATATTCACTCAAAACCCAAACGTCAACCCATGACTAGCTGAGTCACATTACTTTAAAACCCAGTTCAATACCAACTAAAATATCTACTATATTATCTTGAACTATTCTTACAAGGCGTGGCAGCCATAATGAAAATCTCTTACCTCCCCCTCCCTCGCCCTCTTTTATTCTCACTTACGTACGCCGGTTTTAAAAGCTTCACGTCAAACATTTATAATGGAAGAAGTCACGTGATTTGCTTTTGTTTCAAACGCAACATACACACACATGAAATGTGTAGTAGATTGCCCGGTTCCAGGGGTGGATGGAAAACAAAAAAGACTGGAGGGTGGAGGGGGGAAGTGAGGATAAGGGAAAATACCCCTATACAAAGCCCTGTTTAACGTGGATGTTACTTCCCATGAGGCAACTCGACTGAAATACACTTAGAGATATTCTGTCTATAAAACACGCTTAAAAATTAGCTTTATCCTTTTAGGTTTTAAGGGTCATTTTCCCATTTTATTTAGCACACGTTGTAGCCTTTGCGAACTATTGAACGTAAGGAACTTGTACACTTGTTTGGGACTTAGATGATGGCGAAAAAAAATATTAGGGAGGTATATATTGTGTGTACAGCGTTTATATGAAGTTTTCTCAGTATTTTGTTTGAAATTGTGAAGAAAGGGGGAATGGAGATGTACGACAGAATGATAAAGCTCTTTTTTTATTTATTTTTTCAAACAAGAAGGCTTTTATATTTAGTAGAGAGTAACAAAATGGATGTATTTTTCATATATATATCTTTCGTGTCATCGTAGAAATATTTTAGTCAAAAAGTGACAGTCGGGGGTTCTGTATGGAATCAGGCTGATTCCTAATAAAGGCATGAATATATCTGTGCTTAGTTACAAACCAGGAAGGTGGAGCGAGGGGGTGTCGCAAAAGGGGGAATTAGCCCCCTACCCCCTGTTCAAGACCAAATATAATTTTAATAAGAGCTTATAATAAATGAAGTACAACTATAATCCTAATAATAATAATAATAATAATAATAATAAAAATAATAATAATAATAATAATAATAATAATAATAATAATAATATAATGGTACCTACTTCGGTGGCCACGTGGTCTAGCGCGCTACTCTTGCAATAGACAAGACTGCCAATGACGGGGAGATCGAGGTTCGAATCTCGGTCGGGTGCATCGAGAGTGGTTTTTCTAAAACGGTTTTCCAATCTCCCTCTACGCTCTCTAAATATAACCTTCATAATCCCTAAAATAATTAGCGTAAATATTAATAAGCGCATAGTACGAGTGGGTAGTAAGACGCGGTGCTAAAAAGAGATAAATAATAATGGCGTGTCCGGGCCACATCAATTTGTAGCTTAGTTTGTGGGAAGATTAGCTAGTACTAATGAACAGTTGCCCAGGGGACGCCCGAGTGTACTAATCTTACGCCCTTTTCGTGGAATCTCTTATCATGTCCCGATGAGGTGAGAGGATGAATCTAGTGATTATGACGGGGGGGGGAGTCAGTGAAGATCGTGACTTAAATTAAACCTAGTTTAACCAAAATATGGTGACCATGGGAATTAATTCCCTTTAGATTAAATTACCTGGTAATAGACGGGGATCGAAACCACGACCTCAATGTCAGCATCTAGGACCTCTGACAACTATACCGCGAGGCCGGTTAACTATGACCTTGAGCAATGAATATGTGTTGAATGCGTAGGCTAAGGGCCAGTTTCATAGTCAGATTTAGTACGCCTAAAGTGCGAGTCGATACTAAATACAGGACGACACCTACCTAGACAGAATGGAATGGGCCAGTTTCGCATATGAAACTGGCCCATTCCATTCAATTTCAGGTAGGTGACGTCTTGTATTTAGTATAGCGCCGAACTTGAGGCGTACTAAATCTGACTATGAAACTGGCCCTAACTCTTAAAAGTAGACTTATGACATAATATTCCAAAGGTATACTGTTACACACATTAAAAGGGGTGCACTCCAATTGCAGAACAAAGGATACCTGTTAACAGGTACCTAAACAGGATCACTATATTTACCACTGAAGTGCAGACTGAGCTAAGGGTCCCGGGTTCGATTACTGGCATTGCCGAATAATTTATCATCGGTAAAATATGGTTTACACTTTCTCAACGATGAATTAACAGCCGGGGCCTGGATGTTGTTTCTGTTCTAGATTTAAGTTAATTTTTAAGTCGTGTGCTGATATAATCAGGTTTTTTTTAGAAAGTGCATGTTAAACAAAATGAAGTGCAGAAAACCGTAGAGTAAATTCTAACTCCCCTAATTGGGCCAAGGCCAGAATTGAACTGTAACTATACTTGAGCTATACGTATAGCTTGGATACCATTACTATCACCCGTCTTACTACCCGTTCAGGCTACACTCATAAATTATAATTACTCTAATGAGGGTAAGAATGAGGAAGGAATCATTTTAGAGATAATCTCCTACCCATCCATGGAAGGTGAGTGGGAAACAATTTTAGGAAAAAGCCCCTCAGTAGATCCGACCGGGATTCAAAACCCGATTCACCCATCATTAGCAGGCCAGTTAAACATGAGACAGACGCCTTAGACCGTTCGCACACTGAAGCGAGTATTGTTACTATTGTTTCTATTATCTATTTAAATCAATTGGGCTATCGGTGTCCAGGTTCTTTATTCTCGAATTAATTATTAGCATCTCGATTGGTTTTCCTTGTAAAGTTAAATGGGAAAAGTATTGGAGATAGTTCTCAGGAATTTATTACCAAGAATGGACCACTCGCGTGTCAACTGCTTTGATATCATTCGCAGACTAAACACCCTTTATTGGGATTCGAGTAAATATTTTTGGTGGCCTCCTGATTCCGAAACATGAGACTTTTGATAGTACGAGGAGGAGTCCAGATTGGGACACTCCATGTTGCTAAGCCATCCCGTCTCTAATTTGATAATAGGGGTGGCCCACGGGGGTTAAGCAGTCGTACATTTCTGGGTTAGGTTTTTTTAGCACCGCGTCTTACTACCCATTGGGTTATACTGCTTAAGTACTAATTACACTGATGGATTAGGAATTGGGAGGTTAATATAGAGGAAGTGAACCCGCACTTGCGTGGAGGGAGAGTGGAAAACCATTTAGGAAAACCACCCCCAGTTCACCCGACCGAGATTCGAACCTCGATCTACCCGTCCTTGGTGGTCTAGCTCAAACGACGACGCGTAGCCAACTACGCCACCGAGGCGGGTGGGGTTAGGTTAGATTAGGTTATGTCAGGCTAGGTTAGGTTAGGTTAGGTTAGCTTAGGCTAGGGTAAGCTTGGTAGGAGGAAAGCCCTGGTTGCTGGTGGGTGCTGCCAGTAGCTCCTTCCAACCGTGTCACCACCCTCATGAAGGAATTCCTTCGAGTTGCTATTTTAATGGTTCGCAATCTGGACAGTGGATATCTAGGTGGCAATAACATTTTTGTGTGTGTCTGCAATTTGGACGAATTTTGCCCTGTTATCTACCAGGATACAAGCGTATTTTTGGCTACGTTGAACTTTCAAACCCTGAAAACATTGTTATGGGGTTGTCATGAGTATACTCTAACCTAACCTAAAATAAAACTCCATGGCGTCAGCCCACAAGCGAAGTATACCGAACAACCGAGCGGCCGCCACGTCAGCCCGAATAGCTCTAAAACAGAACCATATATACTACAAATTGGCCTGATTGCCAACAACAATGCTGACACAATGGTCCAGCTAAGCACAATGTGCCTGTCAGCTGGTGCCTCACCCTAAATGTCATACATACATGTATTAGTGTAAATATATAAATAAATACATTTCATTCCTTTAAGTCTATTCTTACAGCTAATATAATTCTAACACTTAATTTAGTTCCTAAATCTATTACATTTTATATTTCTATCTAATATTCGAAAACTAGTCTCAAGTCATTTTAGCCATTTGTCTTATTAGTCAATTAGTATTATAGTTCTTTAAGTCTGTGAGTCAGCCATTTCTTTATTTCTCTTTTAACGTTTAATATTTTATATATTCCCAAAAGGGTATCCGGCATCATGTTAAAAAGTGTTGGTATTATTATTTTCATATGTTGTTTTCCGTATTTATTTATACATAAAGGTATTTTTGTACTGTCATTTTCGGTGTTGTGACTATGAGCCTGTTTACTTGATTGTTTCTGAGTAGTAGTACTGAATTATTATTTTATAGTTAACATGTTTTTTACTCTCAATGGTTTCCACTCCTTATTCATGACTTTGGTAATATTGTTAGTTTTCAATCATTATTTTAAGAATTTTAATTTGAATATTTCTTAATTGATTTAAATATAGATCACTTGTCTTTCCCCAGGAAGTAATCCCATAGCCTAGATGTGATTCTATTAGGGTCATGATATACTATTTTTAGAATATCAAATGTAACATATTGTTTTAGTATACATATAATAACCACTACTACTAAAAATAGTAATAAAAACAATATTTTAATTTTAAGACCACCTTTCAAGGAATTGAGTTGCACAAACCCTTTCTAATCCTCCCCGAAAGATGGAGGTAATTATTCTATTTATCTTTGTGAATAAACTACTGGGAAAACCATTTGTTAAATTTATAGCCCTCTAATTAATCATTCTCGTTGAAGTTAATGGAATAACGGTTTGAGAATAGCTGATGGATTTTCCTTGGTTTAATGGTTAGATCTGTGTTATTTTTAATATTAAAATATGTGATTGATGTAACGCAATACCTTTTAAACCTGTCATGGAGAGAAGTAACATAAAACTTGATTGGCAGAACTACGCAATTCAATAACACAAATAATCTAATATCAACTCACGTAGGCAATTTAAAGAAAGTAAGAGAAGTCGCGTCATTAAAAATATTAGGTCATTAATTTTACTTGGCATAGTTTTTTTTAGAGATATTAAATATTGTTATTAATTTATGGTTTTGTGTGAAAAATGGTGATGAATTTGTATAGTTTCTCAAAATATTATTAAAGTATTGTACTACTTACAATAATTTTTATATTATTATATTATAATAGTTATTTTTCAATTTAATTTAATTTTGCTAAAACACTGACCAACCTTTCTAAAGAAACTGAAGACAGAAAATTCAAGGTTCAAATCTAGGGCTGGGTGCATTAGGGGTTGTTTTACACACGTGATTTATCACTTTTGCTTTCTCATTCTCTCTCCACTCTATAGAGGGTATATTTCCTATTAGTCAACATTTTATATTAAATCTTTATTTAAGAAGGAATCGATTAATAAGATAGCTTGTTTGTCGAATTACAATAATTATGTTTAAAGTCTTATTAAATATTATTATTATAAATGATTAACTTGAAAGAGAAAGTATACACAATTTTTTACTAAAACAATTCTTATTTTTACGTCAACAACCCGAAGGTTGGTTTGACATATTTTTATCCATCAGGAGCTGGGTAAGCACTCAAGTCCTTCGTCTGGTTAGTGCTACTTGCACCATCTGGTAGATACTCTATTTACTAGGGGAGTTTAAGAAGAAGTGTGGTAGTTCCTCGTTTCTTTCTACACTGAATTTCCACCAGATACCACGAAATGGACCAACAATTTTGTCATCAAAGGTATTAGCACATCCTTTCCAGGGTTATCTTACATACCATAACTGATATGGGACCAACAGGTTCACTTCCCCTTCTGAAGAAAGTTGTGCAACAGATTTTTATCACTCAAGAAAAATCAGTCGATCTTAGCTGGGTTTGAACCCACGAACATCGTGTCCTGAGGCGAGAACTTTACCCATAACCACCGATTGATTGAAAGTAATATATATTTAAAAAATAAGATATTTATAGTTAAATTACTTGGTTATATTTATTTAATTGAAATATTTAGAATGTGTTGAATAATAGGATATAATAGCAATTTAAGTTTAAAATAATGGCAGAATAGTAAACGTACATTGGTAAAATTAAATAAACAATTAGTTTGGCTACAGAAAACCTTAAAATATTAATATTTAAAATGAAATACTAAATTATTATTTTTGAAATAGATAAAAACATAGTATCTACATTGACAATGCTATGAAGTGAACATCTTTCTTCAACAAATGTATTCTGATAATGCTGTGATTCCGCTGAAACGTGTAGATTCCAATATCAATCCAAAGAGCAAGGGATTATTTAAAAGCTAGGGAAAGATTTTAATATAGATTAATATTTGCTATGTGCATATGTTAATTTAACATTTTCAATATAGATACTACCCGCTTCGGTGGCCACGTGGTTTAACCACTATTCTGGTGTTGGACTGGACTGCCGAAGACAGATAGATTGGGATTCGATCTCAGTTGGATGGATTGAGGGGGATTTTCCAGAATGTTTTCCCCACTCTCCTTTCACGAAAATGCGGGTGCACTTCATCTCAATTAAACCTTCCTAATCCCTAAGCCATTAGTGTAATTAGTACATAGGCGTATAACCCGAATGGGTAGTAAGATGCGGCGCTAAAAATATAAAAATAAAATATATACTCTTTATATATATAATTACTATCTTCTTATGTAATTCAAGAGTAACAATTTAACATATTATTTAAAATTTTACCCGCTTCAGTGGCCGAACAGTCTAAGGTGTCATTCTCATGTTAGATTGGTCTGCTGATGACGGGGAGATCGGAGATCGAATCCGTGTCAGGTCTTCTGAGGATGGTTTTTACTGATTGGTTTCCCAATATACTTCCATATAATGCTTCCTTCATCACCCCCACACAGATTAAACCCTCACCTTAATAATTATGATTAGATTAATCATTTTTGCTTATATTTGTTATGTACTTTCATTTCTTTGTTTTGTGTTTTTTCGGAAGAGCTTGTATTTACTTTCATTTCCTTGTTTTGTGTTAGTCTGTTAATGTTATGTTTCTTTTGACCTGGGTTTTAATGTGTCAATTTTCTTTCTCTAATTTTTTTCCCGTTCAACCTTCTTTAACATCAAAGATTAAATAAATAATAACCAAAGAAGTTAAGACTGTATTTAACTGGAAATGGTCCTGTGCGACCTCTAAAAAAATTACAAGCCAAATATAAGAGTATATATTTAATAAAACATGAAAAAAAAAATCTCTTAAGGTTTCAGAAAGTTAGAAAAAGAACGCATTACCTAATACCGCGCTAACGTAAGCTGATTAGAAGTAATAACTTCTAGAATTGCGTTTCGTCTATTTCGTTATTACCTTTCAGAGCGAAAAAAACCCTCACGAGAAAATGTTAACAGAATCTTCCCCCCCCCTCTTCCCCCCAGCTTTGTGGTTGTGGTTCACCAACAACTTTTCCTGCTCGAAATTTTGGGCTGGATTAAAAAAAAACCTACAAATAAAGTTGAAAGCTACAAGCGTGAAAGGTTTACTGCTACAGAAGTGGCTAAGGAATTATTGTTTAGAGAGTGTATAAGTAAATATAATAAGCTGTGAGGTTTTTTTTTTAAAAAAAGACAACTTCAAACGAGTCAAAATACATTATAGAGACAAACATTAAAAAAACAAAGTTTTATTTGATAATGTTATGGAAGAAATTAATAGTACAGATCAACCAAAAGAAAATGAGGGAATGAATTTATGGAAACACTTTGGTTTACTTTTAATCTGTAGTCAACATCAAAAAGAAAATTGTGTTTCTAAATAAAATCCTTTGTATAAAGTCAAGTTAATAACGATTTATTAAAATACTTAGTTTTGCTTTTTGCTCCACGTCTTACTACCCACCCGGGCTATTAACTTTTTTAATACCACGTCTTATTACCAGTTATAGCTATACACCTATGTACTAATTACTTTAATGTGTTAGGGATTAGAAAGGTTGAATTTAGATAAAGTGTACCAACAATTTCTTGTAGGAGGTAGGAAAACAATTAAATAAAAACCCTCATTACACCCGACACAGGATTGAACCTCAATCTCTCCGTCATTGGCAGTCCAGAATATTGCCTTAAACCATTTGAACACCTAAGCGGGTTATTTAATTTTAATCATGATAATGGAATAGATATTATTGAAAGGAAATGTACCCACATTTGGAAGATAAGTGAGTAGATATTGAAGAAAAACACCATCACTATAACTAACCGGGTTTAGAAACCCAGACCAGACTAAATGAGCCCGACATTTGTTGTGTGTTTGACCACGATTTGGTCCTTAGAAATTTAAACTCTATTATTTACGTTGATAAGGTTCTTTAAATTCAGGTTTCCATTTGCTAAGTCAAGTTTCGTCTGAAACAATGATGTTAGTTATATTTGACATATTATTATTCCTTAAAATAATGTTAGAACTTGCTTCAGTGGCCGAATGGTCTAAGGCGTCACTATGGCGTTAGAATGGCCAGATGAAGACCGGGTGATCGGGGCTCTAATCTTGGTCAGGTCTACTAAGGGTGGTTTTTCCTAAATGGTTTCCCACTCTCCTTCCATGCAAACTTGAGTAAATTATCTCTAAAATTATTTATTACTCATCCCCACCACATCTAAATTTTATCATATAAGTGTAGGTATAAACTGAACAGGTAGTAAGACACGGTATAATTTTTTTTTACCATTATAATCTATTTGAGGTATTTGACGTGCACTTTCTGGACCGACTCTTTTTTTTTAAGCTTATGGCATTACTGACCGGGAGGTACATGACATTCAGGTCGTCACTTATATGTAGACTATTTGCCTCTCTGGTGGCACAGAGCGCTACCCAGGGTACCCCATAGGAGGTTGTCTACACGTCATACCACAATGATATGATATGAAGTTGTGGAGAAGGTGTGAGTTTTAATGTAACTTAAGTCTAACTAACCAACCTTTGGTGACCGTTGGGATAATTCTCCCTTAGAGAAAATACCCAAGGTACCAGCCAGGAATCGAATCCGGGACTTCTAGGTTCGTAGCCAGGTTCAATGACCACCACACCATGGCGCCTCAAATAAATGACTGATTATATCAGCACACGACTTATAAACTAACTTAAATCTAGGACAGACACAGCATCCATCCCCCGACCGTTAATTTTTTAAATTTTTTATTTATTTAGCACCGCGTCTTACTACCCGTTCGGGTTATACGCTTAAGTACTAATTACACTAATGGATTAGGAATTGGGAAGTTTGAATTTAGAGGAAGTGAACCCGAATTTGCGTGGAGGGAAGTGGAAAACCATTTAGGAAAAACCACCCCAGTTCACCCGACCGAGATTCGAACCTCTATCTCCCCGTCCTCGGTGGTCTGGCTCAACACGACTGGCGCGTTAGCCAACTACGTCACCGAGGCGGTGACCGTTAATTCATCACTGTGAAAGGGGAAACCCACATTTCACAAATGACAAGGTTTTCATCCATGCCGGGAATCTAACCAGGAACGTTTAGTTAAGGATACAAACATGATACCGACTGCGCTTAAGTGTAGGGCAATAAATAATAAGAATAATAAAAAATGTTAGATTATTTCATGATTATTTCTAGAGCTCACCAACTTTTAATGACATTTTTTGTTTTTATTTGTCTAATAGGCCCTTTCCGTCAGGGCTATACGCATATTTTCACTAATTCGGTGGAGGGTGAAAAAGATATATATTTTTTTATTAAATGTCTCGGTATTTTCACGGTGGCAGAGTGGTAAACAGTTTTGGATAGCCACCCCAGTGCACCCATTAAAGATTCAAAACCCAGCACACTCGTCGCTAGCAAACTAGTAAAGACGAGACTGACGCCTCATTCCATGTGGTCACTGATAAGTGTGTCTTTAAACTTATAATACAAAGAGCTTTTTTAGTGTATTTTAAAATAATACCTTTAAAGAACGGTTTAAATACAAGCAAGCGATATTTGTCTAGTTAGGAGTGTTATCTCATTTTAGAAGTTGTAAAATTGTTGACTGAAAAATAAAATAAATAATGGTTCTATATATTACTCCAGGACAAAAAGACAAAGACAACTTTAATTAAGTTGACGAGAGTCTGTTAAAAGCACGTTTTTAGATTTTGTTCTTATCATGTAAACCAAATTTTCATCCCTTTGTGGGTGAAGCCAGGAGTAAAATTAACTTATTTAACGTCCTTAGAGGTTTATTATATTTTTAAACCTTCAACTTTTAAGTTTCTAGATCTAGAAATATAAACACTCATATACCTATATATTTTTAAGTGACAAGTGAAAAAAAAAATCCTAGAATCTCTGGGAACTTTTCTAAGTTTGGCGATACACTTTTTTTTCCCACGAGTATAATAAAATCTAAGATCATTTTTAGAAAGATTTTACAGTAGAAAAAATTAATATGAGTTAGGAATGATGAAGGTATGAATTTAGAGGAAGTGTACACGCATTCTCGTGGAGGAATAGTGGAAAACTATTTTGGAATAAAATATCTCAGTACACTCGATCGGGATTCGAAATCACAATATCCCCGTCATTGGCAGTCTAGTCTAACACGAGAGAGACGCCTTAGACCATTCGTCCACCAAAGCAAGCTCACAGATTCAGTTATAGCTAGCTCTGCTTACCCTAGATACACTCCATGACACGAAACTGCTTAAACCTTTACACAATATTTCTAATACCACATGAAACTCGTTATCTTTGAATCTACGAGCATAATCCCACTTATGTTTACTATTTTAACTCTACATAATATTGAATTATATGCATATGCAGGGTGTTTCTAAACTCTCTGCCCAATCTTGAATCACAGCATCTGTGTCAGAAAGAAAGAAAGCGGAAAACCCATTAAAATGTCCGGAAAATTCACCCCTTATTACTGTACTACTAGATGCAAGTTGAAGTTAGACGCAACAACGCCGGGAGTACGCAGCTCTAAGTACGTGCGTGTACAACAGGTTGCATATCACGTGTCGACTCTCGGTAGAAACAGTAACCGTCGGTTGCATTTGACACGCACTCACCCTTCGGACACGTTGATCGCGACCAGACATTTCTTCCCGCCTAATGATATGCAACTTGCTGTACACGCACGTACTTACAGCTTCGCACTCCAGGCGTGGTTGCGTCTAACTTCAACTTTTATTTAGAAAAAAAAAAAAAAAGTGACATTTCCGGAATTTTTACTAGGTTTTCTGTTTCTGTCTTCTCACAGATGTTGTGGTTTAAGTTTGGACAGAGAGTTTAGAAACATCCTGCATAGGTCTTAAATCATTATAACCACTGTGGAGGCTAGTACGTATTTAAAAAAATTTTAACCCCCACCTCGGAATGAATTCAAACACACGTACCTACGTAGTCAAATGCCAACTTACCCGTACTGGTGAGCAAGAATTTTAAATATCAAAATAACCTTGTTTAATTTGATGATGACAGGAAGGATGGGGATCGAATCTCGAAAGAGCGTAATCAGGATTATTTTTCCTCTTTTTACTCCTTCTCTACTTTCTCACAAATTTGGGTACTTTTCCCCTAAATTATTAACTTCCTCTTCCTTAACACAATAGATTAATTAGTATATATGATAACGGATTAAGAAGTCACTCTCATGTTAAACTGGCCTGCTGTTGATGTGGAGATAGAGTTTCAGATTTCAGTAGGTTCTATTAAGGGTTATTTTCCTAAATGGTTTTCCACTCTCCTTCAACGTAAATAAGGTTAGACTACCTCTAAAATGATTCCTTCCTCATCCCTACCCCGTTAGAGTAATTATCGTACATATATATGCTTAGGGCTATAACCTGAACAGGTACCGAGACGCGGCGAAATAATCAAGAGCAAACTTTTTCCACTAAGGAGGGTATTAAGTGCTGTTTTCGATGGTATTGGATGTTAAATGTATCGTAGCCTCATCGCGTAATGTGTTTGTCATTAAACATTGGTGGTTTTGGGGGATGTGGGGAACCCTTTATAGGCCTCACTAGCCAATTACTGTGGAGTATACGTGTGTGTGTGAACCCTTGCGTGTAACTAGAGGCTGGACCATAATTCTAGAACAGGGCAATATTAAGGTGGAGTGTAGGGGACGCGAGAAAAGGTCGGTGTTTTTTTTTGTAGTTTTTATGTAAAAAACTTTTTTTGGTCGAAATAAATCAAATATTGCTCCGGTAGGGAGGTAGAATTTTAATTTTCTTCACATGGTGACCTCAACAGTTCTTTAACTGGGGGCCGCACGGTCTAAGGCATCACCCTCGCAATAGACTAGACTGCTATTGACCGGAAGGTCGGGGTTAGAATCCCGGTCGGGTGTACTGAGGCCGGTTTTCTTAAATGGTTTTTCAATCCCTTTTTCTATACGCAAATGTGGGTACAACTATTTAGACAATCAATCTTCCTTATGCCTAACACACTAGCGTAATTATTATTATTATTTCTTAAGCGTTGTGTCTTACTACTCGTTCAAGATATACGCCTATGTACAATTACATTAATGGACTACGGATGAGTAAGGTTTAATTTTAGAGGACGTGTAAGCGCATTTGCACGGAGGATAAGTGAACACCATTTTGTAAATACTACCCTAAGTAATCCCAAACGGGATTTGAACCCTGATCACCCTGTCATTGCTAGTCTAGTCTATTGCGAGAGAGGAACCTTTAAGTTGAGACCATGTGATCACCGAAGCGGGTCGTAATTTATTCATACGTGTGTAACCCTAATGGGCAGTAAGACGCGGTGCTAGTTATATATAATATAAATGTATATATATTTAATTAAGAGAGGAGAGAAGTGATATATATGTATAACTAGAGAGAGGAGAAAAGTGATATAAATATATCACTTCTTTCCTAATACTTTCCCTCTAGAGTTTTAGCTCTGTCAAGACTTATGGCCCACTCTGTATATGCGGGTAGCAGCTGTTCGATTGAACCGGCTGAAAACCAAGTTCACGTGCAGAGAGAAACATAGAGGGGAAGGGGTAATTATTGTGATTGCTCTTTGTTTTTTAGTTCATTTTCGTCTCTAAAAATAGCAGTAGCCTGTTGTAGGTGATCAAATGGGGCTGTAAAACATTTTTAGTGGAGGCTTTGGCGAAGCTACCTTAGTAAGGTTTTTAAATAATAATAATAATAATATAATAATAATAATAATAATAATAATAATAATAATAATAATAATAATAATAATAATAATAATAAATAATAATAATAATAATAATAATAATAATAATATACAAGTTTTCATATTCTCATATAGAGACGTCAATGCAATATAGATAATTTTTGACATCAACATTATTATGAATCTCGACGTTTTATTTGACCCCGAACCCACCAAAAGGGGGGCGGGGGAACCTTTTGAAAACCCTATATACCAAATTATATCTCTATAGGTAAAATAATTTTGGCTTTAGGCCGAGATTCAGACATACTGACGGGTTCAATGGCTCATTTAACGTCAATATAAATCAAAATCTCAAATTCGATTATTTTGACGGTCGTGATTCTTTTTCTCTCCCTGAGGGTTCGTTAGAAAGTATTCCTAAAACACACACATGTTACTATATCACATTTTGTATTCTCCATATTTTGATAAATGTAGTTGGTTTTCTTTGTAATGCTATGTATTTTATTTGACGCATACAGGAACATTTTTTTCTAAGGTGGGGCCCGTAGACTTCGCCCAGACTGTTAACCGTCCCCGTGTTGTGGTAGTCAGTGCACCTGGCTACGAGCCTAGGGGTCCTGAGGTTCGATTCCAGGCTAGTATCTTGGGTATCTTTCCTGAAAGGGAATTATCCCAACAGTCACAAGGGATTGGTAAATTAGGCGTAAGTTTGGATGTGTTTCCACTGGTCCCACACTCTCATACTCACTATCACCATCACCTCATCTCATGAGGACATAAAAAGAGCCTCCAGAGAAAGGATGTAAGATACACCTGGACAACGGTACATTAGTACTGGCTGATCTTTCCACAAACTGGGCTACAAGTGACATATGTCAGACGAGATATTATGATTACTAGACTGTTTAAGGAGTTTGTGGCACAAAAAAAAGATTAATACTTCTTGATTTAAATTCTACCTCCATCCACCACACCCTATTTGCGAAATTAATTGCAGGTACCCAGGACGGCCAGTACGACGTGGTGTATTAAAGAGAAACTAACGTGTGTGTTTTTTTACACTGGGCTACGGGTACCTGTATTCGCTCACGCTCTTTAAGGTGGGAGTGTAGGGAACATGAGGAAAGTCGAGTGTTTTTGCAGTTTTTATAGCAAAATACTTCTTTTTGTCAAAATAAATAAAATAGTGCTGCAGTAGAAACATAGAGTTTAGTTTTCTTTACATAGTGACCGTATTAATTCTTTAATATCTGTCATGAGAATAGCGACATTGGATAAGAAACTTTTTAAATTAAGAGAAAAACGTTATCATTAGATTCCAGGACACCCTTGAAAGATATTCAAGAACTTTTGATATCACCATGTGAAGAAAATTAAACTCTTTGTTTATAATGGAGCAATATTTTTTACATTTTGAAAAAAAAAAAATGTTTGCTATTAAAATTGAAAAAAAAAATCACTGCCCTTATTTCGCTAATCTTACACTCTCACCTTAAGGTTTAAAGGTTGTCCCGAATAATCTTACATATTTAATACTTCCATCGGAAGCGAGGAAGTCCTTTCTCATACATTTAGATTGTAGAGATATCCCGCCACCACGAAGCCGGAAATTTGGACGAGAAAAACAAATCAAAGCAACACCAACACCTCTAAACTACACGAACCACTTCCTTCCCCCACCCCTTGGGGTGTGGGTTGGGTTTGTGGGGTCGACAGACGTGTCACGTGATTGGTCCAATCTCAAGCGTTATCATTTTTTTGGTTATATAATCCGACTACGGTCTTGAGCTGGATGCACAAACCTGTATCGGTGGGAATGCGTACTAAACATCAAGCTCATTGAGCTGGTGAAGTAGAGGTCAGGTTCAAATAGCGGCCAAGTGTATTAAGGAAGGGTTCTGCTGATTTTACTCCTTTATCCTACTCTACATTTATTCAAATACTTATCAATTTCCTCTAAAATTCTACCTTCCTTATTCCTATCGCATTAGTGCAGTTAAATACAAATATGGGTGGTAAAATATTTTTCATCAATAGATACTTAGATATGACAATTCCGTTTGATTGTTTGGATATGTTATAATACACCCCAATTTATTTACATAAGGGACATTTCTGACAGATAGAAAAAGTTACTAAATCTACTTTCACATATTTATTCTTCAAGCCATGCTAATTGCAAATTTATCTTTGGATACATATTATAAATACCTATAAAAACATTAATATGCATTAAAATTTTATCAATTTTGACCTCAAAAAATAAATTGGTATCTTCTAAAATATGCTTCAAATGTCCATTCGTAATAAAAGAAGCAAGGTATAGCTGTGGAAGGCCCAATGTATAACTCACTTTGCGATTAATGTTACTGCAATCAAACTAAATATGTCGATCTTTATATTACTATGCAGGTTTCAGTCGACTGGGGGGGGTCGGTCGTAGGGTAGCTGGTCTAGGGTAAGACCGAGGCTATACCCGCCTCGGTGGTGTAGTTAGCTAACGCGCTGGTTTCGTGTTGAGCTAGAATGCTGAGGATGGGAGATCGAGGCTCTAATCTCGGTCAGGTGAGCTTGGGGCGTTTTTTTCCTAAATAGTTTTTCAATCTCCATCCGCGAAAATGTGGGTTCACTTCCTCTATTTCCAACCTTCGCTATTTCTATCCGCTAGAGTAATTAGTACTTAAGCGTACAACCCGAACGGTTAGTAAGACGCGGTGCTAAGTATTATTCATGATTTATATCCGATTAACTCTTACGTAATATTATTTCTGTATCTAGCTCTAGTTTTTCTATGTCATTATTTGTGTTTTTTTATATGTGTGTGTTACTTGTTTAACTCATATTTTAATTGTAATTTTTGGTTAAGTGTGAGAAAAGTTGGTGGCCTTAACTTGGCCATTAATGTCGACTGTAAAAATAATTATTAAGATCCTTCCCATGAATATTGATCCGTTATTAGATTGGTATCCTATAAATGGTTTGATTCTATGACGTAATGACATGTGGGAATATAATCCTCACCAATATCATCGGTGATTGGATAGAAAGTTTGGAATACTTGCTACAAATTGGAGTGGGGTATTTCTCAAGTGCATCTAATTATAATTAAGCCAACATATCATTGCCTCCCGAACTATTAGAAGCTCACGCAGGCTGTGGTCCGTGACTAATTACATAGTGCTCCACGGTAGTACCGTCTGTTCCATTAACTTATAGACCTCTTCAAATTTTGCCGGTGCGTCATACAGATTTATCTTATAAGAGGTCCGGTATTTGTATACTGAAAACTAATATTGCCACAATCGAGGAAATAAAAATATTATTATTTTATTAACATGCTTAGTCCGTTAATTAATGATGTATAGACCCGCTTAGTGGCCGAATGGTCTAAGGCGTCACTTTCTTATTGGACTTGCTTGGTGAAGAGGGGGAAATTGATGCTCGGATCTCGGTCGGGTCCACTGCAGTTTTTTTTCTGAATAGTTTCCCACTCTCCTTCCACGCAAATGTGGGTAAATTACCTCTAAAATGCCTTTCGTCCTCATATCTACCCCATAAGAGTAATTATCATGTGTATAACCTGAACAGGTAGGAAGACGTGGTGATAAAAAAAAATATAAAGAGAAAAAGATATACTACAGTAATTCACAAGAAATTTTTATTGTAAGATTTTAATAGATTTCTAGATGAACTTTTTTGACTAATAAATCATATATACATTTCTAGAATGCCAAATTTTATTGATTCTCGCTCAATAATTTTGGTGGTCGAAAGTGGGTTTCCTACGAAAATCAGGGTTTAGCTATTCTTTTTCGTTACCAACGGCTATGACGATACCGAAACGTTCTCGCACTACTCGTCCATCTTAGGTGCTAATTGTCGTACTGCGCAGTTACTAGTACACGGCTGTGTGATAATTACGATGATCTTGTATCTCACACCCTATAGTTGTTTTTTTAGGAAATTGGTTTAATAAGTTTCCAAGCTAGTTGAGCTCAACATGAATGCACTATTTATTGAATTAAAACCACACTTTTATAATTAAAGTTTTAATATTACACTGACACAGATCTAACTTGTATGGCAAACCGACTTGGAGAGAGCTACATAGAAGCTTCTCTAGCCCCTAATATCCTACCTACCACTTGCTTCTGGGACTCCTCTTTGGTGTTAAACCAACCAATAAGAGAGCTTTTGACAATCTGATGTTATAAGATATAGCTCCTTATTGGTTGTTCAATATCTGTTTGAACTAAAAGGGATCCAGCTCATGACCGTTTTTAAATATAGAACGACAAATCAACCTCTTACAACGTATGGTGCAATCCTTATTATTTTAAAATTTACATATTAAAATACCTTATGGGCTTAAAATACATTAAAATAAATAATAGTTAATTAAAATGGTATTATAATAAATACATAACTTGAATTTATAATCTTGTACTCAAAATAAAATCCTTCAATTTTGCCTAGTCATCCATGGATAAAGCATGTAAGGAAATTTACATACTGTTCCTTAAAAATACATGCTTCATCCATGACTTTTCAAACAAATGAGAGGTTCTCAATACAGGGTCATTAGAACGCTCGGAAGTTTATTACGGGTCGTATTTTTAATCCATGTGCATCAGAATTCGATGATTGTTCCCAGAAACAGTGCTGATATCCTAAATCAATGTAAGCTAAGTGAAACCCGCTTACGGTGGTAAAGTGTCACACTCTCGTAAAGACTGGACTGCCGATGACAGGTAGACCGGGGTTCGATTATGGTTAGTGTGTAATGAGTGTTGTTTCTGTTAAATTATTTTCTATTATATCTCCACCAATATACGAGTACATTTCCATATAAATTAAAACTTCCTAATCTCTAACACATTAAAGTAATTAGTACATACGCGTATAGCCTGAATGTATGGTAATAAAAAATTAAACATGAACACCTAGTCACGGGAACTGAACCACAGCTATACTCATCACAATACCACTAGTAAAAGATGTCCCTGAATACAAGATCAACCAGCTAGAAAAATTTACTAGATCTGTTTTCATGTATTTATACGTCACGTACTGTTATCTGCTGCTGTAACTTTTGAAAGATATTTGATAATGGTAAACTGTAATCAATTTTGGCCATAAAAAATTGTTTGTATTTTATAAAAAGTGCTTTAAATGTCCTTTCGTAAGAAAATCTTGGTATACGTAGACGATTCCTTGAATAAAAATTGCAAGTCAAGTCCTGTAAAAATTTTCCCTTCACGTAAATCAAATATTACCTCAGTTTTCAGATAAGGCATGTAAGCGACACAAACATTAAAATAACTACCATGATTCTAAAATTCTGACAAACTCGTATTAATTAGTAAAGTAGTACCAGACGCGAGAAAATTCTTGGAAATTTGGTTAAATATTTTCGATTTCAAAGTTTCAACTAAACCAAGAAAATGCTTTTGCCGCTAATTACCTATTCGAGGAAGTATTATATTTTAAGTATGTTTCAAATTGAATTTTACCTTCGTAATCTGTAGTATTATGCGTATAAAAGCTTTAAACGACATTGATTTTAATGTGTATTTATCGTTCACGAATTTTTTATGCAAACAAAGGCTAAATTTAGTTCAATGGAAGAGAACCTTCTTTTAAAAAAATACATAAGATTTGTTAAAGCTGACACATTTTGTTCAAAGAATACCAAAGTAAATTAATATTCTACTACACACATATTATGGCTATCTTACTCTATGGCATTAGGAACTCTAGATTTCATTACCGCTCTTATAAAAGTACCCCAACTATATCTTGAGTTTTAACCACAATAATAGCCATCACTTTTGGGTGTTTCTCGATGGGATTTTTTTTTACGGTGAGAGCTTATAAAGCCCACGCCCCAACCTCCAAGCTGGAAGTTCACCCCTATTTGCTGTCCACGACTGCTTATTAAATATACAGGATGTTTGGAAACTCATAGCTCAAACTACACATATAATTTGAACCAAAAGTAATACAAAATCCCCATACATTTACATCCGGAAAACTATACTAATACCATTAAATTGTGTTCAAAGTGTCAGCGTACAGCGCCGAGAGGGCAAAGCTGTGCAATCATGCGTGTACCACAGGTTGCATAGAAGTTAGGCGCGCGGCACTGCACTTGTAATAATGGCAAGCACTTTTTGTGATGTAAGACCGTTAATGATGAACCTCAGAACGTATTCCCATTTATAGATAGACTGGTGTGTTGTTTACTATTAATATTGTGGTATTTTCTGCTGCCGTGCTTTAAGATGTCAAGGTGTACAATGCCGTGCGCCTAACTTCCATGCAACCTGTTGTACACGCATGCTTGCAAATCTTTGCTCTCCCGGCGCTGTACGCCGACATTTTGAACACAATTTAATGGTATTAGCATTGTTTGCCGGATGTAATTGTGTAAGGATTTTGTATTACTTTTGGTTCAAGAAAACTATATGTGCAGTTTGGGTGTTGAGTTTCCAAACATCCTGTATTCGCAGCTACTCTCCAGATCTGAAGGCCGTATCTTCTATCCGCAACCCGAGGAGACGCTGTGCCGTGGATGCTAGGGGCACACGAAACAGTTTATAAATAGAAGGTATAATCTAATTCAACCACCTCTGTGGTCTAATGGTCCAGTATACAGATACAGGGGCCTCTTACTAATTGGTATATGTTTTTAATAACCTCTGTGTTAAACTTGGATATAAATAGGTAAATTAAATTCAAAACTGCCTAGGTTGTTAAAGTTGAATTCCATTGAGTTTAGATGAAAGTGTACCGAATTAAGTTAAATATGTATACATTTTTAAAACAAAAAATCCACTACGGTGACCTAATGGTCTAAGACGTCACTCTAGCAATAGACTGTACTGATGATGACTGGGAGATCCGAGGTTCGAATCTTGGTCAGGTGTACTGAGGACGGTTTTTCCTAAATGGTTTCCCAATCTACCTCCAAAAAATGCGGGTACACTGTCTATAAATTCGATTTTCCTAATCCCTAATTCATTAGCGTAATTAGTGTATGTGCGTCTGACCTGAACGGATAGTAAGAAGCGGTGCTAAAAAATAATAAGTTATACATAACCAAAAAGGTTTTTGGATGGGACAGATGAGATATTTTTACAATAGATGCATTTAGTTTAATTTTCAAGAAATATTAATCTCAACAGTTCTTGAATATTTAAAGAGTACAGGGGAAAAAGGGGGGGGGAAGATCCAATTTTAACACAAATTAAGTTAGGGATGCCATCTGAAACCTTTCTAATGCATTTTAGATTATGGTTAAAATAAGTCTCTGTCATATTTTTAAACCAATCAAAAAAGTATTTCCTGCTATCCTTATGTGATTTTAGATATAAAAGTTGTTTTCCCTCCTAGCCTTTATTTGTCATGGGTATTCAGTAATATGAATATAGCTATTTATCTTAATTTAAAAGTTTCTTTTCAAATGTCGTCATGATCATGACGGATATTGAAGAACTGTTGATATTACTAATGGTAGACAACTCAGCTTAACACTTTTTCCTTTAATTAGACCAAATATTTTGTTGTTGTTAAGAAAACTGTAAAAAATACTCATTCCAATCCGCCTTCTCTTTCAATTTATTTTAAACCCCAAGTAGAAAGAGAATAGTAAGTAAAAAGTTCGGCCAACACAAAGGAAAGTATAGTATAGATAATGTTTTTTGATACCACTATCAGAAAACCAGGTTCCTTCTTACTAAAATCTCTAGTTAAAAAAAGTGTATATAATCGTAAGAAATAAAGATTTCAATTTTAAATTGTAACTAGCTAATACCTTATTCGATTCCCAGCAAGATCGAAAAATGTATCATCGGTGAAATGTGGGTTTACCCTTTCACATTGATAAATTCACGAGCAGAGACTGGATGTTGTTCTTGTCCTAGTTTTAAGTTAGCTTGTAAGGTATATGAAGCTATGACAGGCCTAGCCAGGTGGTAGGGGAAAATATATGGCTTGAATAAAAAATTGACCCAGGCCATAGGCTGGAAACATTAATGGATGTAAATAAGCGAGCACCTTAAGACATTCGTTTCTGTCAACGAGGAAGTGTCAATCGTTGTGAAACCCCCGGCTCAAAATACAGTGGTCTATGTCGTTTTATGTAACTAATTCCCTAATCTGTCCAAACTTGTATTATTCTTTACCTAAATACAGCTTTATTCATGTTAATAAGAAAGAGGGGATATAAATCTACGAAACTGCTTATCTCAAGTTAAAGAAGAAAGCTCTCTGCTAGTTTTCAAATATCTTAAAATGTATGGTGTGGGCTTATAAAAAAATACTTTATTTGTTAGAGGAATGTTAAATAAAATCTTATTTTTCATCACACTTTGTCTGATAGAAGATCAAATGTTCTTAAAATGTCGTTGAAAATGAGCTAATGTCATATTTTCACACATTTTATTCTATTAATAAGACTCAAACTATAGGTTTTTAAGTAGAAATATCCCTGTTAGAATCTTTTTACTTTATTTTGGTCTGAACTATATTTTGAAATACCACACCTTATGATTAAATATTGCTTTAGAGATAAACATCTGCGTGGCAATTTCTCGCTTACCTAAGTGGTCTCCTTAAGGCAATGAGGACAAATGCATCGTTATCATTTTATCTGGTTTGTTGGTGACGAAGAGTTTAGGGATTGAATCCCGACTGGCTATAATATAGTGATTTTTCTTAATGATTTCCTACTCTTCTTCCACTACATTTCCACTTAAATCTAACTCCCTTATCCTTCACCTCAGCGGTGCTTACGTAACTTAATTTTCTTATGAATGGACATATTTGATAGATAAAAAGTTACTGTATCTACTTTCACGTATTCATACGTCAGGTCATGAAATATTTATTTTTTAATCAATCTTGTGACTGGTTTGCTGTGGCTCAGCTTTTGCCTATCCTGAGCCAAATTTTTGTTTACATCTTTGTACCTTTTTCTGACGGGTGCATTCAAATTGCGGAATAAAGTATACCTGTCACCAGGCATTCAATTAGGGTGCACTTGAATTGGGAAATAAAGTTTGCCTGAAAGCAGGTGTGCATGAATTTTGGAACAACTTGAAATCTCATTCAACTCCTAACCCCTAACCTAACCTAAACTAGACTGGACGCACTCAATTTACGGAATAAAGTTTACCTCTCAGCTGGTGTACATGAATTTTGGAATAACCTGTAATCCCATTCAACTCCTGACCCATAACCTAACATAACCTAAACTAAACTAGCCCAACCTAACCTAGCCTAACTTAACCTCTATTTTACAATTTGAATAAAGTCATTATGAATTTAAATTTTACCCCGCAGTTCGTGTAAGGGTATTACAAACCTCGAATGAGTAGTTTCGCAATTCGTGTGGACCGTTTCTGCCAACATCGTTCGCTATCTGACTCAAGTACTCCAATCTTGGTCTTCCTCTTGAATTTCTTCCTTACACATTTCCTTCTATAAGTATCTTTGTCAAACTATCATTTCTCAGTATATGTACTATCTTACTAGCACTTATTTACTGTATACCTTTCCAAAGTTTCTTTTCTTTATTTGCTTTTCTTAGCACTTCTGTATTTGATATCCTCTCCATCCATGATATTTTTAACATTATTGTGTAGCACCACTTTTCAAATGGTGCTAATCTTTTCCTTTCATTTGCGCTGATGGTCCATTTTTAACTCCCATAAAGCGCAATGCTCTATAAACATGACTTTAAGAACATTTTCCTGATTTCCAAATTTATGCTTGTCGAGGTTAGTAATGTCTTCTTGTTACGAAAAGATTTCTTTGCCTGAGCTATTCTACTTATAGTAAATTTATCGATACCTTTAAATTAAAACCAATAATATAGTAAAATGTTACCAATGTTTGCCGTAAAAAAAGTTTGTCTTTTATAAAAAGGTGCTTCAAATGTCAATTTGTAAGAAAATCAAGGCTATGCTTACACTCCGAACGGATATTAAGATGCAGAGCAAGAATTGTACTATCAACGAATATAGTTTTATTTTAAATCGTGGAAAATGATCACAATGGTTACTTGTATTATATGAAACAAATAGTGAATTCAATAACGTAAATATAAATGCTATTTTCAGGGAAATAATCTGCTTGGAATATGGGAAAATAAGAGGTCATCATGAAGTGAGAAATACTATAGAAACTTGTACACTATACAGTAAAAAAAAACATAAAAACCAACATGGAGAGTGACAAGTATTGTTCGCATCCAAGACAGGTATTCTGTATTATGATGTAGAGGGTAGCCGGTAACATATAAAAAAAATAGAGCGAAAGACTAAATCATTGTGTGTTTCTCTGAAGTGATGGGAAAAAATTGCTAGAGTTTTTTTCTGCCCCCTCCCCCCCCCGAATACCATTTCAATGAGAGTTCATACTTCTTGGAATGAAAGTCTTGGATGGAGGGGGGCTTTGTGTAGGGGTGCTCTTCTGTAAACTCGGGAGGCCCCGTCTTCAATCTTTTGTGAGCAGTTCTTCACGGGGGCGAGGAGTGGGAGGACAGGGGGCTTAGGATTTTAGAAGGTCTCGCCAAGGAGCACATCAGAAAGGGGGTGGGGAGAAAAGGGGTCTAGGAGGGGGATATAGCTCTCTCTCATCTTCCAGTAATCCCTGGGAATCGTACTCCTACTGAAAAGATCCCCTTTCTTGTGTTGTGCTCACGTAAAAGAACGTATAACCCCCACCACCCCCAATCTAACCCAGTCACCCCTTTTATCCATCCCTCTCTTAACCCGTACTCTCGTGAATACTGTATTAAAACAACCCTCATGCCCTATTGAACTTGTTGACTGCACAGAGATGTTAAAGAGATGAAGACCAACGTTAATCTTAAAGTTTCCCTTATGGTAGAACTCTTTATCGCTGTGTTTAGAAACATGTCTCGAATTAGTTCTAAAGGTAAGCACAATGACAATACCTCAGACTATTTATTTAGTCCAGATAAGAATTGAAAACAGGGAACGTGAGTATTTTTTTCTGACTTTATACTTTTTAATATAAGTACTATTTTATGGCGCATAAGAAAGGTAATTTGTGAATTTACACTTGTATAAACGTGGGGAGAGGATTGGAAAATCACAGTGACACGTCACATGTGTTAGAACTTTTCCTTTGCTTCCAGCTGAGATTTGAATCTCGCCATCCCCTTAACTACAATACAGTATTTTAAAAGAACTGACGCAGACCCTAGGGAACTACCCCAAATGGTCGATTTACCTTGCTAAAAAAAGAGATCAGCCAATGTCACTTCCACTAACTTAGAACTGTACCGTGGTCGGAGAAATCTCGTAAGAACGTCCTGTTATAAAATACAAGTTTTTATTTCAAGATCGTAAATCATAAAATAAAACCTCACTAAGTATTGTCACCCTGGTTTGAGAAAGTGAGAAAAAGGGAAGCTCGATATGTCCTCCAAACGGTGATCCATGAATTATTGGAAAAGCTAACATTAAAAATAAGTTATGCTTCAATACTACATGATGTTTGAAGATAATTTACATTTATATGATATTATTTGAGAGAGTGAAATCATTCTCGTAAAGTGGTATGGTTCTCCATAAATTACAGATCATACACGCTTGGATATATCTTTTAAGGGTTCCTATCAAGCACCTTGAAAAATCTTTAATAAATCAACAAATGTACGTGTTTATTTTACTTCATGTAAATGAGCTTGCTAGTCGACCGTTCTGTTCTTGAGTGTACAGAAAGCAAACAAGAAAATTACACGAACCTTCTGAGAATAGAGATAAAGAGAGTTGGAAGGTAGGGATGTAAAATGGAGAGGGTGGGAGGGACTGAATATTGACTGTGTTCCAGCGGTTACTAAGGTAACATCCAGTCAAGTGCCAAGCAATCTGCTTAACTCCTCTCCTCTCAACCCTCATCCCAAACCAGACTCATTTAATAAAACATTTTTTTTTTCCAAAGCTTTTTACATTAACTAAGTTTCCATTTCTTGCGAAATAATGTATAAACTTAATTATCTTCTCTTTTATTTAGTCACGTCTTAGTGAGTGAGTGAGTGAGTGAATGGTTAAAAAATTCTGACTTTAGATCTAGGTTACCCTTATTCGACCCCAGACTGAAGCTCAAATAGTTTTGTATATAAAAAATTCTTCTTTCCAAACGCATTTAGTTTTTATAGCTATAGAAGAAATTAAGGAAGGAAATTAAAATATGTAAACATATTTTTAGCTGCTAACAATGATAACAACTTAAATATATTATTAGTAATATTCTATAGGTATTGATATCTATCAAAATTGACAGCTGCAGATCACATGGACTGACGTATGAATGTATTAAAGTAGTTTTAGTAACCTTTGTAACTGTCAGATACAGTCAGTCCTCAACTTAATCCAACTATAAACTAACTAAGCCATTGTGTTTTAATACCATATTAAGTTTTTGATTAGAATACAAAATTTGTGGTTAAAAAACTTAATTAGAATGGCACTAGAAAAATCAGGGACATGAATATTTCCCTCTTTAGCTTTATAAATAGATAGTTGAAAAAAATTAAACACCAATCTATCTTAAATTTAAAAATATTTAATGATATCTGGATTTAAACAAAGGGGTATCAAAAATATGCAATCTTCCCCTGCTCCCCATTTATCTAATTTTTTTTCAATGTGCAACGTAATTAAATGATACGCATTTTGTTTAATAATCTATTAGACAACATTTTCAAAAATTACATTATTTAGGGGCACATTTTATTGAAGTATATTTGACTTCAGCGACATTATAAAACATGTGTAACTCACTTCATTGGCCGCATGGTCTAAGGCATCACTGGCAAAATACTATAGTGCCGATAACGGGGAGATCGGAGTTCGAATCCTAGTCGTGTGTACTGAGGGTGATTTTTATAAAATGGTTCCCATTCTCTTTCCACACAAATTGGTTGCACATCCTCTAAATTCTACTTTATTCATTCCTAATGAATTAGGTAAATGACGCATAGCTCGTACGAGTAGTATATCAAAAGTACAAAAAACTCATGAAATCGCTAATATTTAATAAACAAGTGACCGCATGGTCTAAGGCGCTACTCTCACAATGAACTTGACTATCGATGACGAGGAGATCGAGTTTCGAATCTCGGTTGGGTGCATGAGGGTGTTTAAAAAAAATGTTTTTACACTTCCCCTCCACGAAAATTCTGGTACACATCCTCTAAATATCACCTTCCTAGTTCTTAAAACTTTTAGCGTAATTAGTACATAAGCGTACAACCCGAACGGACGTAATAAGACCGAGTTCTAAAAAAAAAAATACAAGATAGTAAACAATAATGATATAAAAATATCTGCTTTAACTGCAGCTACAACTACAACTGTAGCCACAACTACAACTGTAACTATTGAAATTGTAACAACTACTACCAATTCTTTCACTATTACTATTACTACTACTACTAATAATAAATAATTAATATAATGATAAAAATAAATATATAATATAAAGTTCTCCATCAGACAAAATGACCATGTTTTCCGACATTTTACGAAATATCTTTGATCTCTCTCTCGGCCGCTCCCTCTCCCCCCTCCCGTCCCCCCACATACTTTCCAATTCAAACGTACCGTTACCCCAAGAATAGAGGCTGATTCTTTGGTAGAATAGGTTCTCACGTCAGTACAGATTTCCTTCAGATTCAATTTAAATAATAATTCGAAAAAAAAAAAGACTCGGCAAAAAAAATAGAGGGATCTTTTATTCTTGACGATTCAATTTGCAAACATATTCATAACGAGGACCTATTAGTTTGAAGCCGATGGCTGAGAGACTGATTTGAGGAATATATTTCTTTTCCTGGGATTTAGTTTGAAGCGTATTCATGAGGGTTTCATTAAATGAGAAGATTCTATCGTAGGGCCTAAGCTCACTAATTATAATGGTAACCACTCAAGAATAAGATGATTACATCCTTACCAGAACAAAGATTACGTGAAACGTTTAAGAGTAATAATTTACCTATTTGTTCAAAAGAGGATTTTTTCTTTAAAAATATAATATATATATATATTAGAAAATGAATTAAAAGTTATAGAAAACAAATACTCGAATTAGGTTATGTTTATTATTTCAACAAAATGTTGTTGAATCGAAGGGATTATGCAAGTTTAGGGAAGTGTGGAGAAAGTTTTTGAGGATGGATTGAGTAAAAGTTGTTTTTTTGAGCTGTATGCACAGTTTCTTGCCTACGCCGTAAGGATAATGCCGTGATTATGTTATTGTTAATGTATGTATACGATATAGTTAAATTTTTGTAGGAATGTAGGTTTAAAAATTAACAACATTTTGGTGATCAACATTGACAAACTATATAGTATAATATTATTATTTAATTGATACAATCTATCAAACGTGACATCTGAAAAAAAAAATTGCTTTGACGTATGACTATTTGAAAGACGGGGTAGGTATTTACGCTGAATAGGCCATAGGTGGCTGTGTTTCTGATAGATACTAATAAATCCATGATCTCACACACTTATTTCAGAATCTTCCTTAAGATGGGAGTGTAGGGGACGACATAAAGGGGAAGTTTAGACCTACTTGCAATTTTTATATCAAAACTTTTTTGGAAAAAAAAAAATCAAATATTACTTCAGTAGCCGCATATTGTTTAATTTTCTTCCCATGGTGATATCAATAGTTCTTACATATCTGTCCAGTGTGTCCTGGAACTTAACGACAACTTTCTCTTCATTTAAAATGTGTATCACTTAATGCTGCTAGGCTCATGACAGATATTCAGGAACTGTTTGAGATCACCATGTGAATAAAATTAAACTTTATGTTTTTACTGGGGAAGTATTTTTTAAATTTTAGCCAAAACAATGTTTTGCTATAAAAAATGAAAACAAAATAAAAAAACACGGCCGTGACTTGGTGCTGCATCTGTTCTAGATTTAAATTAGTTTATAAGTCATGTGGTGATACAATCAGTCGATTGTGAAAGTATATGTTAAATACTTCAAATAAAATAACTTCAACTTCATGGCATTAGCTCGCAATCGAGCTATACCGACTGAGCGACTGCCAATCTGTTGGTGAATATAACTCCAAATTTGATGGATAGAGGCTGTCTTGGGGAGAGCATAATGAACTTTCCGACCATTAATATCAGTTTTATAACCTGAAACCATATTTTTTCATTCAAGTAGCGCCTCATTTTTGTACTCACGAATCTTAGGTGAACCTATTCAGGAACCGCTGCTTCACAGAATGTCTAGAAGCACCGGGGATCGAAACCAGTACCTCTGGATCTGTAGCCAGGAATTCTGACCAATATACCGCATAGGTGGTTTAAATAAAATAAGAAATATATAAAAACAATAAAAACTACTTAACACTTCGTTCAGGCAAATAAATATTCCTAGTGTGGTCTCATAACGAAAACTATCGTCTTCCTTTGTACCAAGTTAAAAAAACTATCCGTATCACAACAGTCCCATCCACTTTTTTCTTTTAAAAAAGAACCTCACTAACAAGAAGTCTCAGGAAAAGTACTACACGTAAATAGCACATTATTTTGAGAAATGCGTTTGTAAAGGAAATTACTTCTCCTTGAGGTTTCTTTTTGTTGTGTATGAAACACAAACAGCGAAAGATGAAAAGAGGAATAAAGTTAAAGAGTCAAGTCTTATTTAATTCTTTCTCTAGTAATTTGGTTTCTTATTTTTAAGTCAAATTTATAAGGTTCTTTTGTCACCTTTTCTAGTCTTACAGATAATGTCAGCAGGCGACCTAGTCGGCTCAATATTATTTTTGTTAATAAGATCTTTATTTTAATAATAAAAGGTTAGTAAAGACAATGAGATTAATAATAGTGAACCACTCAATTAATTTTTCTGTGTATTAAACGTTTAATAAAATGTTACACAATTGAACAAATAGCAAAGCAATGATTACAAAGTGTGATTTTTGTTTTTGACAATAATTATTACATACTTCTCTGTCCACCAATGATCATGGATAAGATATTATTCACTTTTACTAAGACATTAAGAAAAGTGGAACTTCTCTGTCCACCAAAGAGCACAGATGAAATAATATTCACTTTACAGAAACAATTAGCAATATGGAACTTCTCTGTTCACCAATTTCCCATTTCCCAGACCTCTGTTTAAAAATATATTTGCATATATCTCGGAAACTATTGGATTTAAAAAAATATATTTCAACTAATTTATTTTATTTATCTGTCCTAAAACTTTGGAATGATAAATTATTTTATATCTCAAAAATTTGTGGGGGATATTATCAAAATTTGAAATATCTTCCAATTTAAACTTCACTTTGAGAATCGAATATAAATCAAAATAGTTTGAGCCGATTTCGAGAAAAATGATTTATTTTCTCTCTTTTAAACTTTAAGTAAGCCACCCTTAATGTTAGGGTTGGGTAGATAGTTCCAAAAACCACTTGGGGAAACCGTATTAAAATAAAACCTTAAGATTCAAAGTTTGAATCAGAACAGTAAAATGTTTAGGCTCTAGGACGAGGTAAGGACACACAGGCTGCATCGAAGAAATCACGACATCCATTAAAATCTTGAATTTGCTTTTTATTTGGTTGACAATCGCAATTATAGTTTTTCTCTCCAAGAGGTCACAACATCTAATACATTTAAAAAATAACACTGCTGCATCCCATGAAGCCCATTTTATGTTATACTTACCTGATTGTTTAATAAAAAAGTATTACCTTTGACTGCAATATTTTCCTTAAGTAGGAACGAAATAATTTTTTAATAATATACTTCACCTGTAAAATTTCTACCAGGTTTTGTCAAAATTCACTGAAATGTATTGACTGTATGAACAGAATTTTTAATTTCAGCTTGAGTCAATTTAAACGGTGTAGTTTAAATTATGTACGTTTAATAGTGAATTGTAGGTAAGGTAACAAGTTTTTTTTATTTATTTGAGGTATTAACGTGAACATTATAAACTTACTGATTATATCAGCACACGAAAATTTCTATGAGCAAGAGTGAAAGAGCCTACACATTTTGCTGGGAAATGTATTTTCACATATTTTCCAGGGTTCCTTTACAGGCCACAATCGACATGGGACCGATGGCTTTACTTCCCTCCGAAGAAAGTTGTGCTACGGACCCCAACTGGGTTAGAGTCCACGAACATCAGGTCCTGGAGGCAAGCCAATTACCGTTGAACTCGGTGGTCTTGGGATAGAGTGCCTTACTTCAGGACCTGATGTTCGTGGGGTCACGATGAATAATTGATTTTTAAAGTACAATTCACTCTTCTCGGGTGAACTAATTATTTATAAAATTAACGAAAGGGGTATTTAATAATAACTTAATCAAGGGTCGCATGTTTATACTAAATTGGCCGAATATGTATAAACAACCCAACATTTTCCTTCTTCATGTGACCAACTTGTCGGTAAATCTTATGATTATATAGCGAAATATTAAAACATAACGATTCGCACCACTCACTCAATTTAATTTTAGCGTTGCGCAATGTTATTTTAATTTTAGGCTATCATGACTCTGATGAAGATAATATTTTAGATTGAAAGCTCAGATAACAAACCATATTTTATTCTTAATACGTAAATAATAATTGTTTTGATTTAGTCATCTTATTTGTTATTTAGGTAACATTCTTTAGAAAGTAATACAAACATTTATTATGCAATCATTATTATTGTTTAATGACATGTCTTTAATATCTTTTGATTAATTTTCATCTAGCACAGATCTATCTCTGGTTATATATATTGTTTTCAATGCACTATATCTTCTGGTATGGGGTAGAACTTGTTGCTACTTTTATTTATCTTATGGCTGTGACAAATAAGAAAGTTGCAGAGGTATGAACTATAATCCTATATATTATTTCTGTGGTCAACATCCCTTTTTCTCAACTCATATACAGCGATGAATAAGGTATTAGTGGATAGGATTTTTTTACCGACTTCTGACATAGCATATTTTGTTTACGTTAAAATACATTGTTTGTTTAAAATTTAAGTTAAAAGAAAAATCTAACAATATTTTTGTACTAATTACCGAAAGTAAACTCTCTTTGCTATTTTGTGTATACACTTCGCTGATTATTTAATTTCAACAAACCAACAAAAGACTAAATAATTTTTTGGAGGGTTAGGGGAAGGTTGAATGTGCGAAAGTTTCGCAAGGGCTTACTGGTACTAATAAAATTCAATATAGACCCAGTGCCTGTTATTAATGGAGTGAAGGTGTCGCTTGTAGGGTCAGTTGATGGGCTTGGTAGACTGACGTGCATTGGTAACTTCTGGCTCAGTGAGGAAACTACCTCACTCCTAATTTCCCTAATACGCCTCTTCAGTGCTGCTGTTGAGGAGCTAACCCACACTCAAGTTGAGTACTATACATACATCATTTTCTTACAAAAAGGAAAGTTGTAAGCTTTTACGTTTGGACATTAATTATATTCATTTTGAAACGAATGATGTAACAATAGTTTAAAGGAAGGGAAATTCACGGTATCCGACAGTAATTCAACGTGAAAGGAGCCCGGAAATGCTCCCAAATAACAAGTCCTCTCCCGAAACAATATCACATAATAATGTCCTCTCGGGGATTCAAACCTAAGTCAATGGAGCAAATATCAAGTATTGCAAAACATTAAATGATAAAAACAAAAAACAAAAATAATGGGGCAAAATGGGCAAGATTACATGTGTCAATGGACTCGGGACGACGTCACCCATGGAACTAAGCTCTTTTAAAATAACGCAGTCAGGTGAGACTTACGCTTTGGAGGCACCTAGGACTTAATGTTTTTAAAGTGTACCAGTGGGGCGAGGAGGTATATGCATATTTAAAAAAAAGCTTGTTTTCTAGTAATACTCTTCTAATCCAAAATTATTTTAAATAATCCAACATTTGGAACAACATAATACGTTCAAGTTTGTTTGGACGGAAGTGATTTTCTCTCTCTCTCTCTCTCCGCTATTGAAAGAAGAAACTCCTGAATTTAGTAGATATATTTCCATTGAAATGTACGGTATGCATGATAGTTTGACATCGGCACATATTTACATGATGAGTAGATTTTGGTCCCCCGTTGCTGGCTTGTCGCTCGCTGTACATATTGGACGTGACCAGAGGCGCTACTGCAACCTCCATTCAAATTACACACAGCACTCAGATTCTGAGTCTAATCAATAAAACAATAAATGGCTGAATTATATTTGGTTACAAGCCCCAAAGCTGGATATGGCATGCTAGCTGAGTTATTTTTTTTTGTGGTTTAAAATATTAAAAGAGAACTAGAAATATTTTTAATTAAGAGGCGTATCATATTTGTTTAAAAAACTTTTTTATTTTTTTACTTTTTATTGCCAATATATTATATTTTTTATGTGAATACACAATATATAATTTAGAAGGTGGAGAGAGAAAAATAATACTATATTAAAAGATTAAATATATTCTAGAATTTATTTTCGAAATATTTAATATTAATCCTCTAAAATACACTGAGGCATCGATATGATTTTATTGGGACACGACTCAAAAACTAATTTAACCATGGCGTAGTTGGCTAACGTGCCAGTCGTGTTGAGCTAGACCATCGAGGATGGGGAGATCGAGATTCGAATCTCGGTCTGGTGATCTGGGGGGGGGGGGGTTCCTAAATGGTTTTACACTCTCCCTCCACGCAAATGCGGGTTCGCTTCCTCTAAAATTCAACATTCCCAATTCCTAATCCATTAGTGTAATTCGTACTTAAGCGTATAACCCGAACGGGTAGTAAGACGTGGTGCTAAAAAATAAATAAATAAATAAAAATAATCTAACCAAATAGATAGAGGCATTTGACACAAGAGACCCAAATCCTAGCATAAGTTAAAAAAATAATATACGGTTTTCCACTCTCACTACATGCAAATATCAGTATATCACCTCTAAATCTTACATTCCTAATTTATATAGTTAAACAGTAACTATATATATATATAGTTACTGTTTCGAGCAGCGTTTTTCAAACTGTGGTCCACGGAGCCCCTGGGCTCTGCCATAATTAGCTAAGGCTTCGTGAGGCAACTTTATAATACTCTTTATTTGTTTTTCACACTATTTAATTGTCCAACACCTTAGCTAAGTATCCCGGGCTCAATTCCCGGCGTGGCCAAAAATTTATCATTGATGAAAATTTAGGTTTATCCTTTACCATTGAAACATTGACGGCCAGGGACTGGATGTTGTGCCTGTCCTAGTCTTAAGATAGATTACCCAGGTAATAGGCTGGAAACAGTGATGGATATAAAAAACTATTCAGTAGCAACAGTAATTAAGATTGCCAACATTTTCGAATCTGAATAAAGGAAATTTTTCAAAGGTGCAGCCAAAATATGTAAAGTTTTCCGTTTGTTTTATACTTTTACAGAAATAAAATTTAACAGTCCTTATTGAATGTTTATACAATCAGTGTTGACAATTTTATCAAGTCCAACATTAATTGTTTTCTTGTGCAAGGGATCCTTTGGTTTAAAAAGTTTAGGAACCTCTGGTTTCTCAGAAAGTACCCGAATTTATGTGGTGGGAATTTGATAAACAATTTGTGATTTAAAAAACTTCAAATAAAGATTCTAACTCTGACCTTTTCATCATTGGTAATTCACTCTATTTCAATAATGACGCCTGAGACCGCCAGACCACCGATGAGGGTAAAAGTAATGATAACTTGGTTAACAGCGCAACTAGTGCTATATTTTTAATTCCCTCCTTTACACCCCCCCCCCCCCCCCGCATTGTAATGGATAGGATAAAGGAAAGGATGGTAAGTACTTGATAAATCTAAAAGTTTCATATTTTAGCTAACTGTTAACGTTTCGTTTGTTTATATAATTTATTGCTAAAATTAAATGTATTTCAAGAATCCTGGATCTTTTTTGGCCCAAGGAATTTACTTGACCTATATAATTTAGCGCCAGTTTCAACTAGCAAGGAATTAAAACATCTAACTTAAAACCTAACCTAACCTCGAGCACTTTGGTGCTTCTAATATATATATATATATATATATTATATATATATATATATGATAACGTATAACCCGAACCGGTAGTAAGACGCGGTGCTTGAAAAAAATCTATGATCTTAAATCTTGATCATAAGTATAGTTGTTAATTGATTCAAAGAATGCACATTTTGATACGCTTGATACTAGCTTAGATGCCAGAAATATATAAGCTCTAAGGCGTCATTCTCGTGTTAAACTGGCCTGCTGAAGACGGGTTGGCGATCGGGATTTGAATCTCGATCGGGTGTACTGAAGGTGGTTTTTCCTAAATGGTTTACCACTCCAATTCCATAAAAATGTTGGTAGATTACCTCTAAAATGCTTCCTTCTTCATTCTTAACCCATTAGAATAATTATCATATTATATGTGTATAGCCTGAACAGTTAGTAAGAAGCGGTGATAATATTATATATAATAATATTCTTATTGGTAAAATATTTCTTAGAATTGTTTTCTATATTTAAAAATGAAAGAAGATTTTAATAGCTAAAATTATTAATGATTGGTGCATATTCAACTTCTTGTTATGTTTATCACTTTATTATTTAGAATAACTAATATTGTTTCGTGTTTACCATAAAATTATTACTTTTAAACAAATACCGATGCAGCTATTATAATGTTAAAAATAGCACCGGTTGCGATTACATTAATTTATTTATAGGTTATGAATAAATGAATATCTTAATTGACAGAATGCCACTATTAAACAAATTTGAATAATTCACGAGGTGTACTTTGTGTGTGTTTCAAGCCTACATGACACTTGAGGACGCCAAGCTAGCACGCACAATGAAAATGGCTTATTCGCCTTTACACTTCATCGGGGCCCAAGCTAGAAACACAATAGTCGACTCTTGTGTCATAAAAACCATCTTCTCTCTCTCTCTGGAGCAGGGGATATAGGGGTGTTTTTGGAGGGTTTGAGGCCAGCGCGACGGAACTAGGTCGCTACTTCCTACTTGTGACAAAGTGGGGTTCACAACGAAACAATTTCTGTGTGTGTGTTTTGTGTGTGTTGTGTGCGTGTGTGTGTGCGTACGTTGAGCCCTACTACCCGTTCGGGATATCCTCTTATTTACACCAAGGGGGGGATGTGGTGAGAATAGTCGGATTGAGAGGGAAAAGTACACGATTTTACGCGGAGGAAAATGTGGAAAACCACTTGGGATGAACTACCTGAAATGCAAATGAATATATATATATTATTAAAATGAAGAATTTGTTTATCTGTCTGTCATGAGCATAGCACAATATCTACAGCACTCAGAGGTCCACAATTAAAAAAAAATATATTCCCTGCACACGAACACGTGAACTGCAAAGCTGTAATTTTCAAATAGTTTACGGTTTATTTAATTTTTTTATTTAGCATCGCGTCTTACAACCCATTCGGGTTATATATGCTTAAGTACTAATTACGCTCATGGATTAGCAATTGTGAAGGTTTAATTTAGAGGAAGTGAAACCGCATTTGCGTGGAGGGAGAGTGAAAAACTATTTAGGTAAAAACCCCCTCCAGTTCATCCGACCGAGATTCGAACCTTGATCTCCCCATCCTCGCAATCTGGCTCGACACGAAACTAACGCGTTAGCCAATTACGCCACTGAGGTGGGTTTTAAATTAACTAAAAACTGGGTTGAATCAAATGTAATATTAATAAAATGAAGAGTTTGTTTATCTATCATGAGCATTGTACGATATATATCCAAAGCATAGGTCTACAAATTTAAAAATTAGTCTCCTCGTGCACGAAAATATGCATCTAGAATCTGAAATTTTAAAATTTAAAGCTACCTTTCACGTGCAATTAAAAAACTACTTCAAGTAAGTATATATATATAAGCCAATCGCAGGGAGATAGAGGCTGGCTATTCCGATCGGGTGTACTTAGGTTATTTCCCTAAGTTTTTTTCCACTCTACCTCCATGCAAATGCTCACTAGTTTAATCAGTTCCAATGTGTACAACCCAAAAGTATTGTAAATCATGGTGCAAATTTTATATTTTTATTAACTTCACAATGCTACTATTAATATTACTAATATTACTACTACTAGTACTATTTACACCATTATAGTCTTTAGGGACTGTAAAACAATGATAAAAACGGTAATTAAAAACCTTGGGTGGCCATATGGTCTAAGGCGTCAATCTCGCAATAGACTAAACTTCAAATGACGAGGATGTCATGGTTCGATCCCGGTTGGGTGTACTGAGGGTGTTTTTCGTCCTAATGGCTTTACTACTCCCTCTCTTCACGCAAATGCGGGTAGACTCCCTCTAAGTTCAACCTATCTCATCCCTAACCCATTATCATATTTAATATATAGGCGTTTAAACCGAACAGGTAGTAAGGCGCGGTGCTAGAAAAAAAAAAGGAAGAATTTCAAGTGTATGTTTCCCTAATATATGTTGCCCCAGTAAAACGAGCCTTTTTGATAGAAAGTCGGGTGAGGGGGTGGCTGTAGGTACAATGCTCCGCCCGCTGGTCTAGGGCTAACAGGTGGCTGTATCTCTGCACATGCTCGAGTTTCTCTCCCTCTCTCTCTCTCTCTCTCTCACACACATTTCTTCCCCCCCCTCTTCCTCTATATCTCACCCCTTGACCCCCAGTTCTATAGACAGGGACCCCCAGCAAAGTCGTCTCGCGTAGTGTTTGTTACCAGCCACACCGAGCAGAACAGCTACCAGCTTCATAACAAGAACCGAGACTCCTTTTCCCTCTTCACACAAATTTACAGCTCAACAGTTCAATCGGGCACCCTTAAAAAACACACACACACATCCTCTCTTAGTTTGTGGGTTCGTTTCATTAGAGATTGGGTTTGAATTATTTTCCAACATTTGTTTGTACATTTTACTTCCTTTTTTAAAAAAAAAAATATTATTTTAATATCTAGGTTCATAACTTGTTTGAGTTAATTAAGTTTAATTTATATTTCAATTTTTTTATTATATTTTTTACCTTCACCGCAGACGTATTCATCAGTGATCCAAGGCGAGCCCATGACGACAACAAGGTAGGAACCAAAGCCATATATTATTGGTATTATTATTATTATTCATTTGGTTACATAATTATTATGTGTTTATTTGTATATTTTGTGACTATTTTTCACGTTAATTTGTGTAAACTTACTGTTTTATGAAAAATAATTTAGGATATAATATGTTTGCTTTGTACGAATCTCGTTCATATTTTTAACAATTTCGTGTCAAAGTTTCGTCCGAGTTCCATCAGTCATCTTCAAATTGATTTCTTTCGTCGCTAAGTCCTTGCATTGTCTAGATAGGTGTGTGTGATTTAAATAAATTTCAAAGTAATATATCATTTTCCTTATCTGTAATTTGGTTGCTTGTATTGGAAACTTAATATACGTTCTGTTTTATTAGGAAAACCTCGTTTATTACTAAATAGCTTTACAATCTTGAATAATATTATCCAATAGAACACACATTTATATATTTAAAGAACGGGTAGTAAGACGCGGTGCTAAATATATTATTATTTAAATTTTATTTTACAAATTCAAATATATTTAATTAAGATCCCTAGCTTAGCTGAACTTTACATAATTGAGGTGGTTGGCAAAACAAATTGAGTCAAAATAACTATTGAAAAGTATTAATCAATTCAATAAATTATATTCGAAAACTCAGTGTGTATCGACATAGAAATAATTAAAACCTTTTAGGATTAAAAATACATTAGTAAGCAGCCACTAATGCAGGTAATTAACAATTTATTGGATTTATATATTGTGTAATTTGCACCATCAGTTCAAATAATGTAATTTTTAAATATTATTTCAAAAAAATGTGAAAACGATAAATGGTATTTTATTTTGATCATTTATAAAAGAAAAAGAGAGATAATTTCACTTTATAATTGTATAACCAATTATTCATATAAGACTTAATCACAATACATGCTACATGCACCCCACATGAAACCCTAAACTTAAACGATATTAATTTCAAGTTTACGAACATCTCTAGTGATTTTTCAAAATTTGTTTCACGTAGAATAAACCGATAAATTATATTGGGTTGTGTATTTATATCAAAGTACGTTCAATTACATTTAATAATTTCCAAACGAAAGCTTCAAAATGAGTATCAAATAATGAAACATTTACTTAAATTTTGAAATTTTCCAATTTTACTCTAGGATAATTTTAGGTGACCCATGGACAGCATTCCAATAACATAGTCAACTCAGCTCAAGATATGCATTTAATTTGATCAAATATGCTGCATTTTTGTTTAAGAATGATTGAAAGAATATTTACTTTGAAATATAAATGTTACACTCCTAAAGTCAAATTAGTAATTTCATCAACTATTCAGATTTCCGTCCATCTCTTGATCTAGCTTCTTCACTTGTTCATTTCGCTGACTGGGCAAAAACCTGTTTAATTAATGATTTAGTAGTGTTAGGAGCTGCCCAGTTCATTAACTGATCGAGTTTTTGTTGACTCCAGGAAATGAACAAAGAAATAATATAGTTGGCTCAAACCTTTAATCGTAAATTTAGTTTGAGTTGGTTTATAATTCTTAACATATAATAACTGAAAATCAATTTTAATCAAGCTTGTAGTGTAAAAAACTAACTTCCAGTTCATGCAATTTTTCACCCGGTTCGTGAAATGGTCAATAGAAAAGACCAGTTCACGAAAATGGACAGAGATTTTCCCAATTCCCAATTTATAGAATGAATAGATTCACTAATGTAGTTTAACATTATATATAAAAAAGTATATAAAGCACAACTACTTAAGAATTATTACAGAAACACAGTTCCAAATTAATAATCAGTAAGATCTTAACTGCGTTTCTAAGTTTTTTGGTTAACCGTATAGGACCCGAACCCGTAAGGGATCGCCTATTGGACCACTGAGACGATTTTAAAACGTCCAGTAAACCCGGTTTACTTAAGAAGTAGTTTGTTATTTCAAAATATTGCTCATGCCAAAAATGGAGGCTGAAGATATTTCCTCATTAGATTAAAATTTTTAATTTTGTTTAGCTTATAAAAAAAAATTCATGAAAAAGTGAAACTAACTCTTTTTTAACTACAATTAACGTGGAATGTCACGATTGTTATGAGATAAAACTAAATATGTTAAGATTCTGGCAGGGAAGGAATTTATAGAGATAATGAAACAAAATTGCAGCCAACATTATAATCTTTTATTAAAAATTTTAATGTTACTTTATAGGTATTGATATATAATTTATATAAAAATTGACGCACATCGCTTAGGATTTACAAATTTGCCTGACGCCGTGAGATAGCTTTTGATACTATATTTTATACAGTTTGTAAAGCAGGTTGCCTCATACAATATAAGGGCGCCATCGTCTGGATTTAAAACTGTCGCCGTGAGATAGTTTTTGATACTAATTTTCATACAGACTTGTAAAGCAGGTTGCCTCATAGAATATAAGGGCGCCGTCGGTTGGATTTAAAACTGACGCCGTGAGATAGTTTTTGATACTACATTTTATACAGTCTTATAAAGCAGGTTGCCTCATAGAATATAAGGGCGCTATCGGCTGTATTTAAAACTTACGCCTTGAGATAGCTTTTATACTACATTCTATACAGTCTTGTAAAGCAGGTTGCCTCATAGAATATAAGGGCGCCATCGGCTGGATTTAAAACTGACGCCGTGAGATAGTTTTTGATACTAAATTTCATACAGTCTTATAAAGCAGGTTGCCTCATAGAATATAAGGGCGCCGTCGGTTGGATTAAAACTGACGCCGTGAGATAGTTTTTGATACTACATTTCATACAAGTCTTGTAAAGCAGGTTGCCTCATAGAGTATAAGGGCGCTATCGGCTAGATTTAAAACTGACGCCGTGAGATAGTTTTGATATACATTCATACAGTCTTGTAAAGCAGGTTGCCTCACATGAATATAAGGGCGCCATCGGCTAGGTTTAAATCTGACGCCGTGAGATAGTTTCGATACTACTTTTCAAACAGTCTTGTAAAGCAGGTTGCCTCACATAATATAAGGGCACCATCGTTTAGATTTAAAACTGACGGTATGTGATAGTTTTGATACTACTTTTGATATAGTCGTGTAGTGCGAGTTGGTTCATATAATATAATGTCGCTATTGGTTAGATATAAATATGCTGTAGTTTCGATACTTCATTAATTCATACATTCGTGTAGTGCAAGTTGCCTCATAGAATAGAAGGGCGCTATCAAGTACGGTTAGATTTATGATGGTTTTTTCACCATATCTTTTTTATCCGTTCGGGCTGTACGCATAATTCGTGTAAATTATGAAAATAGTTATTGATTCAACAAATTTACATCTCACAGCACACATTAAATAAGATTATGGGCTTAAATTTATATTGAACTATTTGACTACCTGTTCTTCAAAGGGTATTTTTTAATTACAATAATAAAAAATGTTAAAATTATATTTTAATATACAATGTTATAGAATTTTTTTGTGATGCTATTTTTTTTTACAGAAATTTATAAAATACTTATTTAGTGGATTTAACAACTATAGGTCAATTAGTTTGTTGAGTATATCAGACAAAGTTTTTAGGAGAGTTTTAATCAAGAGGGTGCGTGAAAAAACTGTGGACAAGGTTTGAAGTCTTTAATTTAGTTTCATGCCAAGTAAATTTTGCATGAACCAGGTATTTGCATTGCAACAAGTGATTGATAAATGTATGGTAGTAAGGAAGAAAGTTTATTGTGCATTCGTTGATCTAGAGAAAGCGTATGATCGGGTGCATAGAAGTGGATCATGCAATGGAATATTCTTAGAGAGTATGGTGTGGATGAATAGTTAGTAAATGCAATTATGGCCGTGCATGATGGAAATAAAGCGTGTTTTAGGGTGGATGGATCTTTGAGCGAATGGTTTCACATTGAAAGGGGTGTTAAGAAAATGTTTTTTTATGTCTCCATGGTTGTTTAGTGTATTCATGGATAAGTGTATGAGTGATGCTTGTGAGGAGGTGGTTGTTTTAAAAATGGACAATGTGAATGTGAGAGTGCTGTTATATGCAGATGATGACGTATTAATGGGTGAGAATGAAAGTGGCTCTAAGAATGCATTAAATGGTTTGAATGTGGTGACAGGCAGAATGGATATTTGTATAATGTCTTGAAAATTAAGGCGATAAATTAAATAATTCCGGATCAGGAAATGATTGTAAGTTTATTATAATTGGAAAAGTGTTATAACAAGTGAATGATTTTGTGTATCTGGGCAGAATTTTCTGTAAAATTGGAAGGCTAGGTGGTGAAATTGACAGACGGTGAATGCATCTCAGAAATTATTGGATGCATGAGGACTATTGCGAAGAATGAAGTAGTATCGAAAGAGGAAAAGATGGTAGTATATAAAAGTGTGTTATTACCAACATTTATCTAGGGATGTGAGGCGTGAATTTTTCAGGAGAAACACGAAAGCAAGATGAATGCGGTTGGAATGAGATATCTTAGAAATGTATGTGGAAACACCCATATGGACAGAGTAATGAATGGGTGCTGAAGTAGTTTGAAAGGAAAACTAATAGGTCAATGTGAAAAAAACGTTGTTTTGGGAATGTTGAGAGGATGAGTTTGAATAGAGTGTCGAAGCGAATAAATATAGGTAGAATGTCTGGGAAGTTTGAAAAAGAGAAACATTGGTAGTTTTAAAAGTGAAATACCATGTATGATTCGGTGTGTGGATGTTGTTGAAGCGAAGGGAGTATGTAAGGATAGAGAAGTATGGAGAAAGCTAGTGAGGACGGATTAAGTACGGGGTTGTTTTTTGAGCTATATGCACAGTTTCTTGCCTACCCCATAAGGGACCAGCGTTATTAGGTATGCAGTGTATGTGTTTATGTGTATGTATGTGTATGTATGTTTGTGTATGTATGTGTGTATGTGTGTATGTATGTATGTATGTGTGTATGTAAAGTGTGTATGTATGTGTGTATGTATGTATGTATGTATGTATGTATATGTATGTAGGTATGTGTATGTTATGTATTTATGTATGTATTTATGTATGTATGTATGTATGTCTATAACATGCATCCTCGTGGTTTGGATTACATAAGTATTGAAATCTTTTGGTTTTATATAAGTTACTCTTTAATATAACCATAATTATTAAATCAGTATTGTGTAGTTTTAAAATAAAATTGTTAGCAAATAAAGCAAAAGTTATTGAAAATCTACAACCCAGCAAATAATAACTTTTTTCATGTTAAAAATATTGCAAGTGATGCTATTTTATATTCACTATTATCACCATCAAATAAAATGATAATTATTAAATATAACATACATTTTAATATATTTCCGAGTTTTTTGTGATATAGAATTATTGTAATTTAGGGAAAAGACAAGTTTGTTAAAACTACCAGCGGTTGGTGGTGAGTTAAAAGTGAAATAAATTCATTCTCGAGGTTAATTCTGAGGGGTGTTAAAGTGATTGATAAAATATAATATTAAAGTCATTACAGATAAATTATAATTTTCTGAATAATGCGAATGGATTTAATAACGTTAGAACTTTAGGTTAAATTATGGAATTTTATAAAACAACAAATTATTATTTTAAAATATTCCATCAATATTTTAAAAAATATTAATATATTTTTTTATTCTGAGTTTCGTGCCATTAAAGAGAAATCTTCTTTAAATACGGGCGTTGAATATTATTCTGTCCTGAATTTTAACCCTGCTCCCCCATTCGTTGATGAATGTAGAACATCCCTCCTTGAATCGAAATATCGAATTTCTCTTTCGTTTCTATTCAACACTTGAGTGTGCAAGTACTTTACTTGGAGAGGAACTCGATGAGACCAGCGAGGCTTGGAGACATCAATATCTTTTATAATACCACATATTGTAAGCTCCATCGACAAAAATTTAACAAGGCCTCATGTGCTGCCAGCTCGACTTTTGCGACTGCTTTCAAAACAAATAAAATAAACTTTTTCTTTGAAAAACTTACAAATAAATATGGTTCAGGTTATACTTTGGGTGTCATAGTCAGTGTTGAGGTTAATGGGAACCAAAATAGCTTTGGGTTTTTCCTTACCACGTCTTACTACTCGTCTGGACCATCTAATTTAACTACATTAAGGTGGGATAGAAGGGGATGCTATAAACGGCCAGTGTTTTACAGTTTTTGTAAAAACAATTTTTTCGGCCAAAATAAATAAAATATTGCTTCAGTAGAAACATAAATTTAATTTTATTCACATATTGATATCAACAGTTCCTGAATATCTGCCACGAGCATGATGGAATTATCTAACAAACATTTTAAATAAAGAGAAAAAGTTGTCATTAAATTTAGAACACCCTTAACTGATATTTAATCAATTTGAAGTCACCATGTGAAGAAAATTAAATTATATGTTTGTACTGGACCAATATTTTGTTTATCTTGGCCCCCAAAAAAAATGTTTTGTCATAAACACTCCAAAAAACACTGGCTTTTTCTTGCGAACCCTTCCATCCCACCTTAATGGGGTAGGAATAAGGAAGGTATTTGTATTTTTGTAGCACTGAGACTTACTACCCATTCGGGCTACACGATTATATATACTAAATACGCTAATGTGCTATGGATGAGGAAAGCTATATTTAGAAGAAGCATCATTTGCATGGAGGGTGAGTGGAAAAACATTTAGGAAAAACTTCTTAATACATCCAACTAGGATTCAAACCCCGATCTTCCCATTATTGATCATTCAAAGTATATGGGAAAGTGAAACCTTATACCATTAGATCACAAACGTGGTGAAAAAAATATATTTGAGAGGGGAATCGCAACCTTATTTGCGGGAAGTGTAGAAAACCATTCAGGAAAATAGCCCTTACTTACAGCTTTCCTGTATAAGAACCATTGACTTCCCTATCATGAGTCTAGCAGTGTAAACGAGCCTTAATTTTATATTAAAAGTTGTTTAATATGCTTACTATACTAAATTGGCCCATTAAGAAAAATTAAATATACAGGGTGTTTGGAAATTCACAGCTCAAACTGCACATGTAGCTTGTTTGAACCAAAAATAATACAAAATCCCTACACATTACATCCGAAGCTATGCTAGTACGATTAATATGTATCCAAAGTTTTGGTGTACAGTGCCAGGAGACCAAAGCTGTGCAAGCATGCGTGTGCAACAGGTTGCATACGTGGTACTACAAACCTCGACATCTTAGAGTACGGCAGCAGAAAATACAATTAATAGTAAACAACAGACCAGTCCATCTAGAAAGGCGAATAAGTTCTGAGAGTCATCATTAACGGTCCTTCATCCCAGAAAGTGTTTGCCATTATTACATTTAAAGTGCCGCGCGCCTAACTCCTATTCAACTTGTTGTACACGCATGCTTGGCAGCTTTGATCTCCCCACTGTACGTTGAAATTTTGAACACAATTTAATGGTACTAGCATAGTTTTCCGGATGTTTGTGTATATAAATTTTGTATTACTTTTGGTTCAAACAAGCTATATGTGTAGTTTGGGCTATGAGTTTCCAAACATCATATATATATATATATATATATATTTCTATAGTCACAATTTTCACGTACACATTCCACGTCTAATCTGGCATCACCTTCTTCATAGTTTAGCTAAAACATGAGTACGTATTCTGAGAAAAACTAAGCTGCGTCTTGAATTCCTTTCATATTTCGTCAAAAAAAAGTTGAAAAGTTGAGAGAAAAACTGGTAATTAATATATTAGATACTAAGATATTTTACCCCCCTACCCAAGCCCATATTTTTTTTGAGACTAGATTATATTTCCCAGCCTGATAAATATTTACATCAAATTGGTTAGCACATTATCGGATGTCTCTCATAAATTTATTTGTTAAATTTCTGGACCTGTGTTTATAAGCTACTCCCAAAATGGTAATTTTTCAAAAATTCATCTATGTATTTTTTAAAATTTATTTCAAATCAATTCGTATGTTCTATCTCTAATTGCACATATTTATAAAACTATTTTAAACGGAGCTACTATATTGCATCAAAGTATGGAACTATATCTCAAAACATAACTTTGGAATTCTTTACGATCCATTACGAGCATGATATTGTATTAAAATAAATCATTGTCTGAATTCAACTTTGTTCTTAAGAGATTAAATCAGCTTTCTTTGTAAAATAAGCCTTGAAAATTAATGTTTCTTGTGTTTAGTAGCAAACATTCCATAATTTAGAATAATTCACACCTCTTGTATTTCCCAACTCTAACTTTAGGGCCTTTTCAAATTTAACCTTCGATACTTACTTCATTGTTATTACAAACTTTTTAACAATGAAAAGGTTTTACGTAGTTATTCCATATATCATGTCAGTATTGAGATCATTACAATACACAAAGATTATAAGAAGCAGAATCAAAAAATAATTAAGTGCAAAGTTTGGTTTTTGAACTCGGTATTGTGTTGGTTCAACCAATGAAAAGTGAATCTCGGTGGTCTTGGGGTAAAATGCTCACCCCATAGCCCGATGTTTGTGGGTTCAAACCCAACCGATTTCAAGGGATTTTTACTGGGTGATGACAATTCTTAGCACAACTTTCTTCGAAGGAGAAATCAAGCCGTTTGCCCCCATGTTGATTGAGGCATGTAAAAGGGTCCTGGAAGTTTGTGAAAATATATTTCTCGTCAAAATTTGTAAGCCCTTTCTCACTCGCTCTTAGAAATCCAGTGCGGGAATCAGGAAACTACCTCCTTTAAAGATTTTCATATTGTGATATGTGCTTTCTCCCAGATGGTACTGGCATTACTAATCGGCTGGAGGGTTGAGTTCATACCCAGCTCAGGATGGATGGGAAGTATATCAGGATGAACCCTCGGGTTGACGACTCATCATTATTATTGAAAAACAAATTTATAGTCCTCAACGATTGGCACCTTTGAATCTCGTTCAATTTGGTTTGACGGTGATAGAGAAATTGGGGCTCGAATCTAGATCAGGTGAAATGAAGATAGCTTTTCCTCCTCTCCATCCCGAAAATTCAGTTACATTTCCAGTAAGATATACCTTTCTCAACCCTAATCCATTCGCGTAATAAAAGTACGGATAACTCACTTCATTGGTAAAATAATTTAAGGCGTCACTCTCGTAATAAATGACGATGGGAATATTTGGGTTCGAATTAGGATTGGGTGTATTCAGGGTGATTTTTCCTAAATGGATTACCAATATCCCTCCCAGAAAATGCATATACACTTCCTCTAATTTAATATATGTATGGCCCGAACGGGTTCCAAGACGCAGCTCTAATAAAAAAAACAATAAGTTATAACCTGGACTGTTAAGTAAGTAAAAATATAAACCACTAGAAACATTTTTAAATTCAATACTTTGTACTACAGTAGAATCTCAATAATCCAACCTAAATAGGACAAAAGGTAGTCGGATTACCGAAATATCGGATAATACGGAAACAGAGGAAGGAGGAGGAAGAATATCAGAGAAAAAAATCTAAATTACTGCTAACTAGAAGTGCAGAATAGGTATGAAATATGGTTTGTTAGTAATTATTCTTTTTAAGGCTTGACATTTTTCTTCAATTGAAAGAAACACTTTGTTTTTCCTCTTTTCACTTGCTATTGTCCTCACACAGTAAAATTAGATCAATGGGAAAATGCAAAATCCAATGACAGTATGAACGAGTGCAGTGCAAACATTCACTAAGGGGAGCGAACTACATCACGGAGGTTTGTGACTCACTCACTGACAAGGAAACGATGGAAAGGGGGGGAAATAATATGCATGTGGATATTGCACAACTATGTGAATTGCACCCCTCATGAGGATATGTCAGATTAAACGGAATGTCGGATAGGTGAAAGTCAGATTATCGAGACTCTACTGTATTTGTGAAACAAATATTTCAAACTATTCAGCTTTTTATTTCTACACCGTGAACTAGCACCCGTTCAAGTTTTAGGGAGCTAGAATTTAAGGGGATGTGGGGAAAATATTTATTTAAAAAAACCTAACCTAAGTAAACCTGATTGGAATACAAACCCCGATATCCCTGTCAGCGGAAATCCAGTCCAGCACAGAGTGACGCGTTAGATCATGCGAAACCTATGCTGGTTATTCGGCTATAGCAAGCTCAACAAGTTTGAATAGTTTAATTAATAAAATCCTTTAATATCTTAGCATTCTATGATAAAAATTTTTTCTATAAACCTTTTTTTTAAGAATAATTAAAGAAATTAGTTCAATTATTTTGCATAATGATTTAAAAAAACATATTTATCATGATTCTTAAAAAATTCTGAATATCGGTTTCAAACAGTCTAACAATAATTATAACAATTAAAATTAGATAATTTTATATATATTAATAGTTTTCCCCTACAGTACTTAACTAAACAACCATTAAATTAAATAACAGTTAAAAATCATGGCATGGTTAGATTAGAAGTGTTTACAAAAGAAGTAAAAAAAAGGAAACATTGTGTTCGTGAGGATTTATACCCCTTTAAACCCCCCTTAGTAATCTCCTAGCTTGTCCTTTGGGTGGTCTCCCTTTCCTCCAAGTGCAAGTGTCCTCCGTGGCAACAGGTTTGACATTCACTGGCGTGATAGTTGACAACAGCAACAGGTCTTCGCGTTACTGAAACACCACCTGTCAGCTGACGACGAGTCTAGCACGTGAAGGTCGAGGTATCGTCTTCCTACCGAGTCCTTAAGAGAGATTCGTCGGGTGTTTTCTAGTAAGTTGACACAGTTTTACTGTCTCTCGACACCTCGGAGAGAGATATATTGTGATCGTAAAAAAAAATGGAACTTGAGATTTTGATAAATGTCAACGTTTCATGATCTCCTGAAACAAAAAAATTTGTCTTCTCAATTCGTCTGTCTTTACATCGGGTTAGAGCCGAAAATATTTCACCGATTGGGCTAAAACTTAATATTTTGGGTTTAAATAAGGCCTCCCCCCCCCCAAGGAGATTTTGGAATTAGAGATCCAACCCTAAATATAAGGGTTGTTTAAAAAAGAGAAAAAAAATGAGAAAAAAAGATTTTTTTCGAAACCCGCTCTAATGATTTTGATTTAATCTTATATCTAGACCTTGTTTATTATTATAAACAAGATGGCAGTTTTCATTTTCTCATTAAAATGAGTTTGAGGTTACTTTCTCATGTGGGAAATTTTCCAATTTTGCTAATTTCTTCTCAACTATTTGACATACGAAATAACTTATCATTGTAACGTTGTATATATAAAGATAAAAATATTTTAATTTGAAATATACTTTTATAGAACCAATAATTTCTGAGCTATACGTAAGCAAATATGAGTACAAATACTTTTTAATTCAGTTCTATATTTTGAATTTGATTCTTACGCTTTTTGGTGGAAAACATTTTTTTTCTTCTTTTCTAAATTTTTATGTATTATTGTTCCTAGTTCCTAATGTTATATAGTAATTAACAGTTTATATTATTTTGTTTATGATCTTTGGTGTAGTGTTTCTACAACAATATATAGACCTATTATTTTGTTTCACAAATGTCTAAATATCTATTTTAAGACAAAAGAGGGAGCAATTCTGTGCAGTGAATCGTACAATTTATTTTTTATTTTTCTTGGCTATTTTTTTCGGGGATATGGGATCTAATATATTTATATTTCTTCTTTTTTTGGTCATTTCTTCCGACATTCGATTTTTAATTCAAGATTCGAAGGTAAAATGAAAATTCCGATTCATAAAATGGTGTATTCGACCCATCTCTAACGCTAACTAAACCAAAACAACGTTTTTGTGAGCACTACAAAATGTGGTCGTTATTGCATTCTTTTTTATTACTTGATAAATTAGCGCTGTTGTAGGGGATACGAATCATCTGGGTGGATGCCCCTTCCCGGTGTCCGTGGCCCAATGGCCAGGAAGATTGACGACGAGTGATTCACTTCCAGGCGAATTTACAATCTGCGTACAGGCCAATGGTTATAACCAGACAGTAGAGTCTCTAGCCTGTGTTAGTGTCCTGTTTTGAGGTGGGATGCAAGAAAAAGCAGTGTTTATGCAGTTTTTATGGAAAAACATTTATTTTTTTGTGACAAAATAAAATAAAATATTACTTCAGTACGGACATAAAATTTTAAAAATTCACATATTAACCTTGAAATTTCTTGAATATCTATCAAGGGTGTTCGGGAAAATTTAACGACAACTTTTTTTCTCTTCATTTAAAAAGTTTTTTCGATATTTCCACCGTGATCATGACAGATTTTCAACAAATGTTGATATCAACATGTGAAGAAAATTAAAATCTATGATTGTATTGGAGATATATTTTATTTATTTTGGCCAAAATATATATTGCCATAAAAACTGCAAAAAACATTTACCTTTTCTCGCGTCCCCTTCCGTCCCACCGTGTAATATCCTTCCCAAGTAAAGGTATAGTCCAATTTTAACAGGAAGAGCCTTTTAAAAAACACATACTTTTGTTGGCCAACATTGATAATATTCCACTATATTATTAGTATGGAAGAACGTAACGCGATACAATTAAGTATATATGAAAGGCGAAGCTTAGGAGATGATTATAATTACGGAAATCAGAACTCTCTGAATCACATTCAAAAATATTGATAATTGACCACTTGCACACAGGACTTGAACCAGGAACATTTAAATTAGCGTGTAAATGCTCTGCCACTGAGCTACCCAGGGATTGTATCATGCTAAGGGTCAATCTTAACACATATTTTAAGACAGATTCTGTGATGGATACTATATTATATTAGTGTTATTTTACATGTATTTCTAAATATATCAAGAATGACAGCTACAGATAACTTAATTTGACGCATGAATACGTGAAATTGGGTCTAAAATCTTTTATAACTGTCAGATAAGGTTATTAATATTAAAATTGGACTACATTCTCAAAGTAACTTTCTGAATTACAGATCTGCTCCAAGAGCGCGTAGGTATACCCCAATTTTCTCACGAATGGGTGTATCTGATATTAAGAAAAAAAATACTAGATATGTTTTCACTTATTCATACGTAAAGTCACGTGAGCTTCAATTATTGTCACCTTTGATAGATATTATTAATACCTATTAAATAATAATAATAACAACAACAATAATAATATAGTAAAATGATATAAATGTTGACCCTAAGAAAATATTTTTGTATATTTTAAAGGCGCTCAAAATGTCCATTCTAAGTAAATCAAGGTACACTTATTCTAATTGAATATAATTGTGACAGACTTATATATATTGTTATTAAAATTGATGTTAATAGGCTCTAATAGAAATTAAGGTTGTACGTATTTAAGTCCTAATACAAATATTAATAATTATAATAATAATCAAATAGCAGGCATAATAGTTTTTTATCTTTCTACTCATTCGGGTTATTTTAAACTTACTTTATTACATTGCTGATTTACAGTCGCAATACCAATAATAGGTCAACACTGAAAAATACACAAGAATACGAGAAAATATAGAAAAATTACATAGGAAAACAATAATTATAGCTAAACAATAATTTAATTTAGTAAAGTGAGACCGAATCTGGTATAGCTAGTGAGGTATAATGATTGAAAAAATAGGGAACATTAATTTATTTAGATAAAACCAATAAAAAACTATTTTAAAATATTTTTATGAAGAATATAGAGTTAAAATCCTAATTTTAAGGAAATTTCTTAAATAACTCTTTAAGTTTGGCTCTTATTTTGTGATAGAATTCAAATTTGAAAAATCTAAAGTTTGTGCTATAAATACAGTGGCCAAGAGGGATGAACTTGTAAAAGTTACTGCTAGGGTTGACGACTTTTTATTGAGCTATAAAAATCCGTAGCAAAACTTCCTTTGGAGGAGAAGTAAAGCCTTTGGTTCCATATCGATTGTGGTATGTAAAAGAACCCTGGAATATGTGAAAATACCTTTCCGACAAAAATTGGTAGATTCTTTCGCTCTCGCTCATAAAAAATATCGTGTAATATAATCAGTCGGGTCAGAAAGTGCACGTTAAATGCCTTAAATAAATAATAATTAAAAAATCGAGAAAGTTTTTTTTATAAGCATATAATTATATGTATATATATAATTATATGTATATGTATATATACATATATAACAACGTTATGGGAGTAGGGATGATAGCGATAGAATTTAGAAGAAAAGTACTCGTATTTGCGTGGAAAACCATCTAGAAAAAAAAACCTTTATACACCCAACCATGATTTTAACTCCGACCTCCCCATCCCCATCCAGCTATACTAGACGAGAATGACGTTTAACCCGCGAGCCCATCAATGCGATTCACACGGCCGTTAAAAGGGGTGGTCATCAACTCGTAGGCATAATTTGCCTAGTTTAGGGAGAAATATGCCATTTTGTCTACAAATCAAAATTAATTGTTATGATTCATCTTGAAAACATAAAATGAAACAAAAATAAATCTATTAATCTAGTTTATATTACTTACTCTAAGACATTAAGAACTCGAAAATTTGTACCGCACTTACAAAAAGTACGTCACTTATCCCTATCTTGAGCTAGTTATATCCAGTCCACCTCATTACACCCTATGATTTTCAGATCCATTCTAATGTTATCCTTACATCTGTGTATAGCTTATGAAATGACTTTATTTGCTTCGTAAATCGCCAAAAGTTTCCAACCACTTATTTATATAGTTTATGATATTATTTATTTGTAATAAAAGGTGTATAGCTTAAGAAACCGATCTATTTGTTTCTTAAATCTCAAAGCGATTCCATCCATCCATCAATCTACCTGGTTTTCCGCACCAAATCAGGATTATGGCAACCTGTTGTCCACGGTGGTGTATTGGCACTACCTGTTGATATACGCTACAAGTTGGCTCCCATGCACTACGGCGCACTCGTTTGTTTCAACAGGTTAGCCAACGTCCCAGTGGAGAACTCTCTACAATCAGAATAACCTCCCAATCGCCCCTTGGAAAGGTACTCGCTAGCTTTATCACCTTTCCGCCGCCATCTTGAAAGTAGAATAAAGGCTCCTTATGCAGTCGTTGTCTAACGCCATATAAAATAAGTGCATTTATGGCTGAAATATCTGATTCTATTAAAGCTGAAATATCTCAAAATAAAAAAAATCTGCTGTTTTTGTTATCTACCAGTGGTGTAAGGACTTTTTTCTCACATATATCTACAGAGAAAATTTGTTTGACAAACACACAGAGCTGGAATATTTTAAAACTAATGTTTTTTTTATATCCGTCCTCACGAAAATGTGGGTATTTTCTATAAATGCAACGTTACTGATCCACAACACATTAGTGTAATTACGGGTAGTGAGATGGGGTGGTAGGGGACAAAAAAAAAACTCGTTACAGATCATGGTGTGATAATTTTAGTCCGATTTATATAGAAAGGAAATTATTTTGGAGGTTGTTAAAATTACTAAAAATATGTTTTTATATATTTATTTATGTTTCAAGTTATGTGATCTAGAACTGTATGTTTTCATAGTTAATATAAACACCTATGAAATAATATTAATAATAAAGTAAAATGTTACTTGTGTTGAATATCAGAAAAGGTGTTTTTATTTTTACTTTCTCATATAAAGAGAAAGGATTGTAACAATTAACATCGAGTTCAATATTATTATGAAACTTTACGTTTAATGTGACCTCGAGCCCAACAAATTGTATTTTACAATTATTATGTCTGTCACCATGTCTGTTTGTCTTACTATCTGTCTGTCTGTCTCTGTCTGAGCTCAGATCCTAACCGATTTGATGGATTTCATTCAAACTTGATATATATGTTATTTAACTCAGGATATTTTTTATTTTATTTTGACCCTTGTTCTTAAATTAAGGGTAGTTTACTTAAAAGTGATTTTTGAAAATTCAAAATATTTTGAAAATGACTAACTATTTTGTTTAAAATGAAATTCTAATGAGTGTTACCTGACAAATGACAAGTACAGCATATAAAAAACATAAACATAAATGTACAACAAATTTGTAAAGTTACATATTATAGAAGCTTACTATATTTATTTATCAATATCTTTTACTTACGGATAAATTATTTTCATAAAACTTCAATACATGCGTGAAATAAAAATATTATTATTTAAGAATACAAAAATTTCAGATGAGCCATGAAATTATATGTTAACTTTAATTTGACAATTACAAAACAGTCGGTTTTGAGAGAAATTCTATCCTCCAGTTCAAGAGTAAAATACGAATATATTTATTGACATCCAAACGTTGGAATAAGAGAAAAAAATAATGTAAATATAGATGAAAAAACCTACTCAATCATACATATTTCTATTAACGTGTGATTTCTGAACTTCTATGATAAGAATGGTAACGAGAAGTTGGAGGGAGGTTGGAGGGATTATAAAACAAATAGTTACAGTACATGACTTGAAGAGCCAGGATTCAATTTATTGAAATACATAAATTTGGTTACGTTCTAACCAGTAGTTTCAGACAGGCATGCATGGTTTATCACCTCCGTGTAAGTAAAACGTATGCGATTGCGCCTGCCTCGCTTTATGACGCCTGTCACACCTACTTATATTTCCGGTGATGCTGGCGAATTTATGTCCTTAGCGTCCTTTTCATCCGTTTATCTCTCTCTCTCTTATAGAGCAGTTATTACATTGTGCTTTGTTTTATACTCGAGGTCCTATCTTAGCTTTCTCCGTGCTCGCTATTCGTGACGAGTTTGGAAACTGACTCTTGTGTGGAAGCCTTATCGTTGCTACATTCGTAAATGTCAACTGATAGATTCGTAAAGAAGAATAAAAAAACCTTCAGAGGCGTTTTGAGAAGTAATTCAGAGTGATTCGTACCGGAGATTTTTTTTATGAAACAATGTTATCAGCTTCAGTTAATTTTTTTTAAGTTATGATCTTATATTAATATTATTTCTACTTTATTTCCTCATCTAACACCTATTTTATATTGGTTTGAATTATCTATACATTTTAAACATGAAGCAATTCCTTTATACAACAATTTTAGCAGGTTTACACAACTAATTTTCAAATTATAAAAAAAAAATTGAAAACCTAGGATTTACTCAAAAATTCCAAATTAAAAAAAAAATTCAAATCTGAAATATCAATTTCTGGTCGCTGACTGATAAACGCTTATTTATTGAAACTATGCATGGCAGCTGATGGCGCACATTTCAAACACAGGCTTTGAAATACTGTGCGTTTGGGGTAGGTTTTATTTGGGGCATCCTGTAGAAAGAGGGAGCGCATGGATGACTCTAATTGGGTGTATTGACTGGTAACAAGTATAGCTCCTCTTGTTGAGTAACTTACACCTGGGTCCTGACTTTAGTGAACTGCGAACCCCTCGTATTTTGAATTTTGAAACGCTACTTGAAGTCCTTTAGTAGTGTCAAAACTATGGCCCCCTTGAAGAATTTGAGAGATGGTTAAGTAGTAGCGTTTTATAAATCTCAGTCACTGTTTCTGAATTTTCTCTTTAATTAATCCATTAATTTAAGATATGAAACGATTCATTCTGGCAGTTATTCCGAGAATCAGGCACAAACGGGTTTTGTACTTTTTTTTCAAACCGAGGATGTGATTTGAAAAAAAAATAATTAAAAATAACCAAATGGTTAGCAACAATTTCACATGGTGATAATTTCTTTCGACATCGATATTTCTAGTTCTATCAAATAAATTTTAATTTAATTTATAAAAAAATTAAACATAAATTTAAGATTGTTCTGTCAAAATTTACAGGTTTTTAAATGGAAAAACCTTAGTGTATTTAACTTCCTAATGCGTGTGTTTTCTTTCTTATTAGGAAATTAATGAATAATATTATATTTTCCCTATTTTAAATATACAGGGTGTACCGTGACGTAGCCAACAAACTTCGCCAGCATGTTCTAGACACCATTTGAATTGGAAAAAAGTTAATATTCACACATTAGGTTAATTCGACTCAGTTACAAAGATACAGTAGACGTAAGCCAGAAGTAAGAGTGCAGTTGATACTGTACAGGCGATAACCAACGCCACCAATGCTCTCAGAAACGAACTTGCCGATATACATTGGTAGCACGCCATGGTACAACGTGTCACAGCTTGCTTGCAGGCTGAGGGAGGAATTTTGAATGGTAAATGTTAAGGTTATTGATATAATATACGTATGCAACTTGTAAATCAGTACCAGAATAATACATGATTACTGTTATGGACTTTTTTTTTTCCATTACATGCTAAGGACGTCAGTAATGTGGCTGTAGCTCCATTAGTGACCCCTTTTAATTTAAAATTATTTCTAGAACACGCTGGTGGAGTTTGTTGGTTACTTCACGGAACGTATATATATATATATATATATATATAAGTTTTTTTTATCTCCAATTAAAATATCATACAGGTTGTATGGGTTGACAAGACAAATATTTCCACGTGATGAACTTGGAGTCCACACATAGCCAAACAATGGCACTATGAGGCTCCAAGTTTGGCGTTGTATGTACCCATTGGGGTAGGCAACACATGCACACACCACAAAAACCAACACGGGCCCCCCCTCCCCCCCTCCCTTTCCTGAAACACACGATAGCGTCAGCGTAGTAGAGCGACATTTCACTGTTGGCTGTCAACATAGACGTTACACGTTCCCTGATAGGGCAGACATGCAGATGAATATTGATGAGTTGCCTAACCCCCCAGGTGCATACAGCGCCAACTTTGATGACTCGTAGCGCCGCCGAACCCAAGTCCACTACGTATAAATACTTGTCTTGTCACTCCCTATAGCCTGTATATTATTTACCTGGAGATTTGAATAACAGTTTTATATTAATAAATATAAATAGGCTATAATAAATATATAAATAATAATTATATATTTATTTATAAATTCAGATCTTTAGAGCCTAATTTTTCTATTGAAAATAAAAAAAACAAGTTCATTAATTTAGAGTAAAAATAAAATAAAATAAAATAATGGAAAAGTTAAAAGGTAGAACTGTTCATGAAGATAGAAAGTGAGACAAAGAGAAAAAGAATGTGGAACTTATGCTTAAATAAAAAAAAATACCTGAAGAAGAAACTTTATCTGAAACACGTACAGTGCTTATTGTATCTAGGTATCCACGTGAACGTATGGCAGTGTGTGTTGGGACATAGCAGACGGCTTTATTAAGTTATTCCCTCAACCTTTGGTTATATCTTTCTCGGCTACTGAATATAAACTTTTATCTTCACGACGGAATAACTTGGACCGTGACGTCACATGGAAAGCAATACAAAAACCGTTGCCGAGCCAGATCAATACACAGCATAATATTGGAGACAATATCTGGTGCTACTCGTATGCTTGACTAGACTACAAGCTCATATAGTATGAGAACAGCAAGGAAAACATAGTTCCGTTATAATTTTAATAAAATAGATTTGATATAATTGTAAATAATTATGTAATACTTATACAATATTTTTAACAGTCATAACTCATTGAGTTATATCATAAGCAATAAATTATTTATGAAAACATTGGCAAGACAAAAGAAAATTATTTGTTAAAATTATGAATTTTATAATTTAAGATTTTTAAATTAATAAGGACAGCTTACAATATATTAAAAAGACAACATCTAAAATAATAATTAGCTTAGCAAATTTAAAACATTAGATATTAAAGTCAATAAAATGTGAGATTATAATGTACACAATTTTTTATAATTTTATATCAAGTTAAAGTTAGATCTCACTGAAAAAAGTTTAGTTTAAGTAAAAAAAAAATTAATGTATTATGATTTGAGATAATTTAAGATTATGAATTATTGAAAATTATTGTTTCCTTGTTCCTAGACATTGGCTGCTTCCGCTGCACAGTTATTTTCGACTAGTTTTGATTATCGCCGGCATCATCCTAAGGACTTCCAGGAAAATAACGAAAATGGTCAAAACACAGTGCATATACCGATAAAGTGATTGAGAATCGAAATAATCAGAATTATATTGAATTTAATATAAATAAAAAAGTTAAAAAGAGTAAACATGATTACATAGTGTTTTTTTTTTAAGTTTATTTGAGGTATTTAATATACACTTTCTGAACTAACTACTTACATTAACACAGGAGAATTTCTACTATCGAGAGTGAAAGGACATACCAATTTTGCTGGAAAAAATATTTTCACACCTTTCAGGGGTTTTTTTTACATGACAAAATCGACATTTGACCGACAGATTTACTTCCCCTACAAAGTAAGTTGTGCTACGGATTTTTATCACTCAAGGAAATCCGTCAACCTTAAATGGATTTGAACTCACGAGCATCGGGTCCTGAGGCGAGAACTTTACCCCAAAACCACTGAAGTCAACCATTACATATTGAAATTATATAAAAAGTTAGTCACAATTAATGGTTATGATAGTATTGTTTTATAGCAACGGAGAGGCTGGGTTTAAAATATAGGCCGGATGGAATCAGGGTATATTTTCATAAAAGGTTTCCCACTCTCCCTCCACGAAATTAACGGACACATTTCCTGTAAGGTTACCTATATTCTCTGTATTTAATTAGCGTGAGTAATTCCGGATAGCTCGGACGAGTAGTAAAATTAGGAAAAAATAAAATCCTATTCTATGGTCAAGTTCTATGCATTGGCAATCAAACTTTAGTCGTTTCGCCATAAAAATAACTTTATCTGTAAGCTTACAAAATTGATAAACTTTCATGTATTCATACTGACAATCAGTGTGTTTGTTTACACATATGATGTTTTAATTTTGGTAAACATAAGATGGTTAAATATGGTTTTATTAATACTGTATTGGTCAGCGTAGGTGGTCTCGAAATATAAATATCAAGATTATCTAGTCTGGTTTTTCGTTGACAGGGAAATCGGAGTTTGAATCCCTGATGGATGTATTGAGGAAAGGAAAACACCGTCCTAAGTGCTACCTGATCGGATTTAAACACATATTTCTCCACACCTGATAAGTGAAACCTTAGACTGTGAAAACCGAAGGTGTACTTTTTTTTAATATTCTTAATCTATTTAAAATATAAAGTAAAACAAATATGAAGATGAAATAAAAACAATAACATATTTTGCTTGAAAGCGCTTCATAAAAACATTAAATAAAAAAAAATAACGATATCAAAAATATATATTTTTTTAGTAATCTTTTTGGTTGTGTGTTTGTGTGACTGCGTCACGCTCTTTGTGTTTTTTTTTTGTTTTTCATATTTTTTAAAAAATGGAATGAAGTCCCAGTACACTTTATCTCATTACCCAGTCGTAAGCAAGAAAAGAAAACACGGAATTTATAGGGGAAGTGCAAATTAGATTATTTGGAAAATATGCTCGGGTAATAACCCAATTGGACGTTTATGTGTGTGTTTTTTGGTGTATGTTTACCCACCATACGTACGTACAGAGGAAATTTCAAAGGGTTATAAATGATAATATAAGGTTTTTCTTTCAAATAGATTTTTCAAGAGTGCGAATAATAATGATGGCATTAGCACTCTACTATGCGAGAGAAAAATAATCAACGTGAATATTAAGTTTCCTGATTTTATTAAAACTTCTTCGGGATCCACAAACAAATTTTTTTAGCTCCATATTATACTCATACTAACCGTTCGGTTCATATACCTACGTATTAACTACGTTAATATGTTAGGAGAGAGGAAGGTTGAATTTAGAAATAATTTACCCACATTTGCATGGAGGGAGTATATAAAACAATTTAAGCAAAAACCCCGGATCACTCAAACAGGAGTTGAACCCCGATCTCTCGTTATCAGTAGATCAATCTATTGAAAGAGTGACGTCTTCAACTATGTGGCTACCAAAGCAGGTAAACAATTATCAATTTACTTTACCTTCAAACTACTTTTTGTTAAGGTGACCTAGTAGTCTAGGGGAATGGTGTCAGACTTCTGTGCTGAGGGTCCGGGGTTCAAACCTAGGTCCCGGCACAGATTTATCTGAGTGCCGAACCCTTCCTTCACCTCTGACAAGACGTGTATTAATCACAGCTTGTGAATTTGTAGAGTGCCAGGCCTCCACCGTGGTTCGGATCCCACGTTAAACTGTAGGTATTCCATTTCATCTCACAATCACCCTACATTACACATTAGCGTAAGTGCGTATAATCCGAATGGGTAGTAAGATGCGGTGCTAATAATAATAATAATAATAATAATAATAATACTTTTTGTTCCCTACATAGTGCTGTTACCTGATTGACCGTATTTAATTACCTGATTGAATTTAAGATTAACCAACATGAATGCACTTTGGTCGTCGATTGGTCCAAAGTTATCACTGTCGCAGTAGACTGATTGAAGTCTTCCCCTTTTCTATCTTGTAGCATCAGTATGGACCGTACATTTCAGAGATCAAAATTTTCACAATCAAAATATCAGGGAGTTTGACCTTCACGTCTCCTTGCCAAATCATCTGTTAAGATATCCAAGAAAGATTCTCGTTGCCTCTTAGGTTCAGACGAAATACCAAATACACAAATGAAGGAAAAGAACTGCCCGAGAGGATATGACATTTTCTCTAAAACAGATTCTTTCATTGTATTCTAACCCCATTATTAAATTTACAAGATGCCTTCTCTTTTGATTTAAAATTGGAATTTATAGTCTAGTTTCTCCAAGCTTTTGAAATGCTAATAACATGTCGACGAACTAGAATTTTAGCGTATAATCCGAATGGGTAGTAAGACATGGTGCTAAAATAGATTTGAGGAAAGACAAATTTTTATTTTTATACGTTTAAAGTTTTAAAATTTGCGCACCTTTTGAATGGTTCTATACATATTCATCAAATTTCAATTTTATAACCCAATGAGAAGTACAAAAAATCCTCTGGATAAATATATGTACATACAAAACATTAGACTTTTATTTATATAGTATTCATAGTTTTAGTTTTATTATTTTATTTTAATAAACACACATTTTTTCCCTCAGGTGTTCGTTGCTAGATTTTATAATTACTATTCGGTTGATGAAATAAAATTTCAAACATCACAAAGAGCGTCTGCCTGAGGAGAAACCGTTAAAATACAGTTTGGGTAAACCTGATTCGTTATACGATTGGTCTAAGGCGTCACTCTCACAATATACTGAACTGTCGATGACAGAGAGATCGGATTTGAATCCCGGTTAGGTGTACTGAGGGTTGTTTTTCATAATAAATAGTTTTCTACTTTCCTTCCATGCAGATGCGGGTACACGTAATCTAAACTCAATCTTCCTCGTCATTAGCATATTTTCATAATTAGTGTATATGTGTCAAGCCCGAAAGGGTAGTAAGATGCAGTGATAAAAATAAAGTTTGGAGAAAATTCCACCCAGTATGGGAATGAACTGAAGGTCTCTTTCTCTGTACCGATATATCGTTTGAGAGTTTTTGGGAACAAAGTGCTGATAAATATAATTTGATCGCAGAGGGGTGAAATAATAAAATAACGGAGAAGACTTCATTCTTAAGAAGTTCGTGGCTACCCACTTCGATGTCCGCATCGACTAAGGTGCTACTCTCGTGTTGGACTAGAATGCCGAAGATGGGGAGATCGGGTTTCTATCTCGGTCGGGTACACCGAGGTTGGTTCTCCATAAATGTTTTTTTCCCTTTCTCTCCATGAAAATGCGGGTGTACTTCTTCTAAATTAAACCTTCTTAATCCCTAACACATTTGTGTAACTAGTACATAGGCGTATAACCCGAATGGGTAGTAGGACGCGGTGATAAATAAAAAGCACTTCGTTGTTTGTATGAATCCGCAAACATATTAATGACGATCAAGACACGTGGGGTGAGGGTTGGGTGGTCACGTGGTTCTTATGATGCAACATGTATGAATTATGTATGCAGCATTTAAGTTGGGGAAAATATAAAGAAACAAGAACCTTGGTAGACCAAGACGTCAATAGAAGGACATTCTGAAAATCGATTTGAAGTAGGTCAGATGTCAGGCTGGCATTGAATGGAGGTGTCTTGGGATAGGGTTGACTGGCAAGTCTACGTTCTGGCGGCCATGAACTTTCGTTAAGGCGGCTGCCTAACCGGCGAGAACGTATCAATCGATGTCAGCTTACACTGCTTAAAATACAATAGTCTCTGTCTTTTTCTGGAACCACTTCTCTGGTATGTATAAGCTTATACTCCCTCTAGCCCTTCAAATACAACCACCCTCTGTCATGTCAATAAGAAAGAAGATTACAGAACTTCTTAACTCACGGTAAAGGAGAAAGTTCGTTGCTAGTTCTCAAATAGATTTTAAAAAATAATTGTTTTAAGTTATAAAAAAAATAACTATTTGTTAGAGGAAGGCTACATCTAGAACCCCTTTTCATCAATCCTAGTCTCACGGCTCCGCAAACATGCTTAAAAAGTCGTTGAAAATTAGATAATTTTACATTTTACCTATTTTTTTCTACTAATAAAACTGAGAATATGGTTGCCAAGTAAAAAGAGCGCTGTTTGAATCTTTTGACTTTATTTTGGCGTGAGCCACATTTTTAAATAACGCATCACTGAAGAAATATTGCATTAGTGCTGAACGTCTTTTCGGTAATTTTCTCACTAACCGAGACAGCCTCCTTAAGTTTATAGAACAAGTTAGTTGAGAGATTGAACTTGGGCATCACAATTGAAATTCAAGTACGCTATCACACTTCCACATATACCGTTATAAACATCATAATAATTCTTCCTGCTCATTTATGCATCGTTATACGCACCCACACGCTGTCGCAGCTATCATCGGGTCTGGGCGCGGTGCTGTATGGGATTGATCCTCTGTTTGGCGTCATGCCCATTTCCCCTGCAACAGGTGGGCTCTAGCTACCTGCCTAGCCGCCCGGCCTGGGCTACGAGCCATGACGTCATAGCTTCTCCCTCCTCCCCCTCCTCCCATCAACCCACCTAGATCTCACTCTCTTTCTCTCTTGCCTTCTGAACCGGACTCGCCGTCATGATATGTCGGCTAACGAGGTTAATAGATGATTCGATGTCTGTAAGGGGAGAAGGTTAGGGCAGTGGGGGGGGGGGGACTTCAAGGTACGAACAGCCGAATATTTGCGGACGTAAGGGGGTTGTATTTCACCCCGTGGTGATTACGGTGGTGTATCGGGTGACACCGGCGGGATTACAAGCACGGATTGTTTCACGAACCCTGACATGGAAGGCCGATGTTATCGTGTTTTTTTTTTAAATTTTCTAGTCGCACCAAAGAATTTTTAATTGTGTTTTTACATCCTCTCTCTTTGCGGATGCTCGTTCAGTTTTCTCAAGTACATTCAAAATATCCGGTTTCCACTTAGGGTTTTACCCCCAACCGTATAGGTAGTTAAATTACGTTAATTACCCGTTTCGGTCGACGAATTGTCCTAGGCAGCGGTTCCTAGGCTTTTTAGATCGAATAATCACTTGTACCAGAGAAAAATACATTCTGGAGCAGCAGTAAAAAAATTGGTAATATTATGAACATTCAATAACGACGGTTACATTTTACAAGTATAAAGTAAATGGAAAATATTATATGTATTGGCTGCTATTTTGACCTATATCTAGGAGTGTGCGAAGGCCACTTTTTAAATGCGAAGTGAAGTCGAAGCGAATCTTGAAACTTGCGAAGAAAAGTCGAGATCAAAGTCGAAGCTACCTAGGATTTTTGTTGTTGTCACTTAACGCTACTTTTAATTTTTAAATTGATTATTTTTCTAGATCTTGTCAGTAACAAGGGCCAGGACACTTTCCTTATTGTTTACTTAAGGACTATATTAATTATTAATGCACACAGGATTACTGATAAGCTTAGTATCTTATCAATTAAGTTTTAATTTGTATTTAAATTATGGAGTTTATAATATTTTTTTTTTTTCAAATTTACATATGCATGTCTTTTTATCTGCATTTTTCTGATAGTAACTATAAATTAAATTCCGTTTTCATTTCCTACTTTCCGTATCAGCCATTTTGAATAGTAAGGAAAATGCGAAGAAGCTATGAAAAAATACTGTGTCAAAATGCACTTGTAAATTTGTCACAGATAATCCCAAAGAGATAGAATATTAAGGACCAAACATTAGACGTGAGCCGCGATGATAGCACAACTAAAGCGCTTTCTTTGCTTCATACCAGTGACCATGGTGTTATTTCTTTATAGGTATTTTTATTTTTTACAAAATTATGTTGGCGATAGTGAAAATAATATGTTAACATTTAGTTACACGTTTTTTATCCATGCTTACGTTGTGTTAGTTAAATTACCAGTCAGTGTTAAAATTCTGTTTAGTAACGGCTTTAAAATTATCAAATATTTAAAAATGTAATGTTTAGGAAGATAAAATTAAATCGATTGATATTTTATCAAGGTTTAATCCTTCCTTCGACATTTTTCGAATATGTGAAGGTTAATGTAGAGGTCGAAGTCCAAGCCGAAGGAGATTTGACCTTCGACTTCGACTTTTCGAAGCTTCGCACACCATTACCTATATCCTTTATTTATATTTGAAAAAAAATGAGAGTAATAATTTCTAATGAGAGTTTATAGTGTGATAAACAAATAAATAATATCCTAAAATTACCTCACGAAGCCTGGAATAATTACAGTGGAGCCCAGTTTTAAAAACTCTGGTCAAAGGCTTTACTTTCACAATAGACTAGACTGCCGATGAAGGGGGATATCGGGGTTCGATCACGGTCGGGTGTATTAAGGAGGTTCATCCTAAATAATTTTACAGTCTTCCTCCACGAAAATGCGGGTACACTTCTTAATTCAACCTTCTTAATCCCTAACGCATTAGAGTAATTAGAAGAGAGGCGTATAAACCGAACGTGTGGTAGGATGCGGTGCTAAAAAAATTACGTTAATTGTGTAGCGGGGGAAAGAAGATACAAATTAAAGGAAATATATCCGCATTTTCGTGAAGGGGGAGTGGGGAATCATTTAAGGAAAAACCACACACGGTACATCCAGCTCGGGATTTAAACGTCAACCGTGACTGGCAAACTAGACTAGATTAGCGTTACATAGTCCGACCGCGTTCTAACTGGTCGAGTTTAATGTAATCAGTGATAACAATAGAGGTATGTTTTTTGGTTGGTTTTGGTATCTCATTAACTAAACACGTTTTACTCAGATTACTTATTATCTATCTACCTAGCTTCTATCTATATTAATAAAAAGGAGAGTTTGTTTGTCTGTCATGAATATTGCGCGATATTTACCGCATGCAGAAGTCTGAAAAATTAATTTTTTTTAACCCATTTGTAATAAAATATATTTATAAGTCGGAATTCTAAAATTTAAAACTACCTTCCACGTACATTTATTAAATTAAAAACATTTCCCCCGGGCAACGCTGGGTACTTCTGCTAATTAATGAAATTTTAGGTAACCACAACTATTATCAATTATATGATCAACTCAGAATATAAAATTATTTACGTCCCATAAATGGATATCAAGGCTTAAAACATTTTAAAATATCCAACTATCTGACTGACTGAAGTAATGACAATATTTTTGTTTCTTTAAGGTGCGGTGAAGGGAAACTCGAATTAATGCCAGTATTTTTGCAAATAAGTTTTTCCTTTAGAAAATAGTTTTAGTGGCCAAAAAAACCCACCAAAAACTGCCTCAGTAAATGAGTTTAGTTGAAATCCCTACACATAAAAATATCAAATGTTCTTGTAAATTTGTCATGAGCATTTATGAATTTGAACAGAGATTTTTTAAAAGTTATATTTAATTTTCTCGATGCTATGACCAAATAATCAAGAACTTTTGAGATTACTATCTCATTTTACTATAACGTATTTAAAAAAAGCTACTCGAAACTAATATTGAAAATTTCTTGGTTATGTTAATTTATTGTAATAAGAAGTACATATACATCAAAGTTAAGAAATATTTAATTAGAGTAAAACCATTCAAACTTGTTTTGTAAATATGCCTCACAACAAGTAACAAAATACATAAAATTGATAAATACGCTTTGTAAAATGATAAAAAGGTGAGAGTAAAGACGTTACAAAATGTTGAGTATAGTTAGATTAGGTAAAATACAATGAAATGTTAAAATATGAAATTAACTAATATATTGGGGTAATAATGATAACAATTTAATCGTAAAAATATAAGATTATGGAATAAATTATTAAGTTAAAATCATTATTACAAATAAATTGAGTGCAATTTATTTCATAAAATTAAGGTGAAGAATGAATTAACAAATCATTATATTGTTAAATTGTTTTTACAACAATGATAACTCACAAGTAGTGTTTGTATAAGAAGATGAAAAATAAATTAAATTTATAGAATATACGAAGTTGTGTAATATTACAAAATGATGAATTAATAAATGTTTCATTCTAGGATAAATCTCTCAAATGTGCTGGCTATCTCCTTAGTTTTGAAGGATGACTATATTCAACCAAATACATAGATGACTATTTTCGATGTGCAAACATCATCTTCAGGTCTGAAGAAAACCTAATTACAATATAAATAATTTTAGTAAAGAATATATAGAAGTAACATTTTTATAGATGGTACAAGCTAAAAAGATAGACGTGGAGACGATTGTAACATACAGACACTTAGATTATAAAATAAAATAATTTGAGACTACCAAGCTTACCTTGTAAAATGGATTAGGTGTTAATGCTTCACTACGTAATATTAGCCGAAGTGTGGCCGTATGAATGTTTTGTATGTTAGTGATAAACAGTGTAAGATATTTCTAGAACATTAATAGAGTGATAATAGACAGATTTATAAAACGAAATTCCATGAAAGTTGGTAATAGCTGGGTAATGTATCTAGTGTATCAAAATTATGTAAATCTGTATATGAGAATGATAGTAGTTAGCTGGATAAATAAATATACAAATATTGGAAATTTGAAAAGGGTAGAGAAAAAAAGATGTAGACAAAAGGAAAAAAGGAAGAGATAAGGTTCCATTCTTCTAGACACTGTCCCAAACTATTCTTAAACAACGATTGAAGGAGGGCAGGACATTTGTAGTGGAGGGTTTTATTTTCATCTTAGAGTTTAACATATTGAGGTAGTTTGTTGATTGTGCTGATGAGAGGTTGGTTCTCCAAATTTGTTTGCTCGTTTAAGATTTGGGTGTTATTAAGAATAGGTGACCTAGTGGTCTAGGGGTAAGGTGTCAGACGTCTGCGGTGGGTGTCCAGGGTTCAATCCCTTCCTTCACCTCTAACAAGACGTGTACTAATCACAACTTGGGAATGTGTTGAATGCCAGAACTCCACCGTGGTTCGGATCCCACGTTAAACTGTAGGCCCTCCATTTCATCTCACAATCACCCTACTATTACACATTAGCTAATAATAATAATAATAATAATAATAATAATACGAATGACAGTTTGAATATGAAAGTTCTCAGCAATGTTCATTTTGATACCTTTAGATGATGAGTGTAATAGATTAATGCCATTATTAATGGGTGTGGGTTGATGACCGGAATGTTTTAAATGCTCAGAAAATATTGATTTACATCAAACATATTTGAGGTCATTCAGAATAGTGCTCAGAATAATGAACAGAAAGGGCCCGGCCGGTCTTCCAAATGTATGCAGTCTTACAATTGCAAGTCACTTTGTAAACACCGCTTCTATTCCATTGATTTTTTGAGTTAAGATTAAAGTTGATAATATGTATTTTGATAGTGATATTGGTTCCAAAGAACATTCTGATAGTATTTATTTTGAGGAGATGTGTTATTCTGTTGGTTCCAAAGGACATTCTGATAGTTTTTCTTTTGAGGAGATGTGTTACTCTATTGGTTCCAAAGGACATTCTGACATTATTTATTTTGAGGAGATGTGTTATTCTTTTGGTTTCATTGCCTACTGTGGTTAAATTTAATCCATTTAGGTTGAGTGAGGTTATCCAGAGGGATTTGTGAGAGTAGATTTTTTGGTTAGTTAAAATTTTTGTTATCATCAATAATATGTATTTTACTATTTATTGTGGCGCAGCTACGCGAAACAACAAGTTTGAATTATTTTACTCTGATTCAAATCTTTCTCAACTGTGATTAATATTGAAGAGTTTTAATATTAATTTGTACATCGACTATTTAGGGATTCAAGCTTCAATTATTCCTGGAGTTAATCCTGAGATTTACCCAATCAATAATTGATTCTCTTTTGTTCAGGAAATGTCTCATGGGAAAGAGGTGGCCATGCATCTTTTAAAAAGTCCATCATGCATTAATCACGTTTCACTTCTTATTGAAATCCTCCTATCGTTCAGAAGGATTAGCTCGTCCTCGAAAGGGATTAAGGAGGAGCTATGCACTGAAGACTTGTGTCTACCATACGTAAATTATACAGACACATGAAGGGATTCATCCTCCTTGGAATAATAAGAGTACCAAATTGTTATCTCATAAAATTGTAAAAATGGAAGCACGTACGGCCGCCAAAGTGCACTTTAGAGATACCCAAGAAGAATTTACAGAGTATGAAGACTTACTATTTGCATACGAGCTCGTAATGCTGAGCATTAATTCATGATTAGCCGCGAGAGGTACAACACATAAATAATACAAGCTATTCTATTTTGGACCACAATGTATTTACGCAATTAATGTTATTTATAGTATTATAATATTAAACACTGCCCAGATATTCACTATGAATAAAATCGTCAAAAGGAGAATTTTCAAAAACTTCATATATTAGTCGTTTTTAAAACTACTCTTTTATAAATACTTTTTACTAAACAAACATACAACATTGTTTATTATGTAAAACACTTTATGTATATATCTAAACTAAAATAGTTAAAGCCATTTTCGAAAAATGTAGGCCTACAATTTTAAAAATTCAGTCATCAGATAAATCTCTATGGTTCTCTATGATTGTGAAACATAGTCTTCTACCTTACACGATAACAACAAATTTAGGTTGTTCGGAAATAATGTGCTTAGGAAGATATTTGGTCCAAAAAAAAATGAAGATATTGAGTATTGGATAAAATCACATGTACTCACCACAAGCCATTGTTAGGATAGTCAAATCGCGCAGAATACGGTGGGCAGGACATGCAGCGCTAATGTTCAGAATATTGAGTGCCAAACCCAACGGCGTCAGCCCGCAATCGATTCGTATAGATCGGGAGGCCGCCATCTGTTGGCGAAGATAGTGTCAGATTATTTAGATAGAGGGTGTCATTCAGTCAGTACAACGAGCCCTCCGGCCGTTAATCTCAGTTTTCTAGACCGGAGCCGTTAGTTTTTCACTCAAGTAGCTCCTCAGTTGTCCTCACGAAGCTGAGCTTAATCCATTCCAGACGGTCTGGGACAACCGGGTGCCGCCATCTGGACGCCGCCAACTGGGCGCTGGCAAGACCGGGTGCCAATCCAAAAACATAATGAATGTTTTTTAAGTAAATATTCATTTTTGGATTTGTTTAAAAAAATTATAGCATAGGAAACTTAATTTGTATTTATAAAGTATTGATTACTTAATATTAAAAACACATAAAAACATTAAAAATACCTAACCTAACCTAACCTAACCTAGCCTTAGTTTTTTACAATCAAAACACACATTTTTAATGCCACGTCCAGTTTTGGCGGCGTCCAGTTGTCCCAGTGCCCAGTTGGCCGCGCTCAGTTGGCGGGGCCCAGTTGTCCGGATCAGCATTCCAGACCCACTGCTTCACAGAAAATTTGAAAGTGCCGTGGATTGAGCACGTGACCTCTGGAATTGTATCAAGAAACTCTGACCACTAGGCCATGTAGTGTAGATTGATAGGAACTTCTATTTTATTGATTGGATTGGTCGTTATTGGCGAGCAATTTGATGTAATGGAGTGGAATAGAATGAAGCCGGTGTTTACATCAATTTGCATGCTAATGTATCTGTTAGCTGATATTGTAATTTCACTTAATCCACCTGTGCTGTGACACAGGATGCAAAGATAAACATGAGATACATATATAGGAAATGGAACATATAGTCTGATCTGCATAAGAAATAAACTTTCATGATGTATAAAAACTAAAGCAGGCTTGCCAATATTTAACGAGATGTCTATCTAAACCAAAATTAACATAATTTATCAAGTGGGAAATTAATGAAACACAAGCTTGATGCATGAAAATATCAAATAATATTTTGAACTGTCAGCCCTGACTATATTTATGGCTATCCGACTATATTTTGAACGTCTCGATTGAAAAATTAATAACGTGAATTATTTATCAAACTTGTTTTACTGCGGGTAGGGATATTGACATATGGAGTATTTGAGGTGGATTCTGATCTGTGAGGCTGGGATTTAATCCTGGTCGGGTACACAAATACTGCTCCTATTCCATTGGTAGTCTCCCATTGTTTATCAAAGAAAAAATCATCTATATTATTTGATTGCCTTAGTTTAATATATCCATTATTGGCAATCTAGCTGTCAGCAAATATAGAAAGTTTGATATCACCAATAGGACAAAGTAGATATATTTGTTCAGCATATTGAATGTCAGTACAGATAATTGTGGCCTAAGGAATTATTAGGTTTTGATCTAATTTTGTTTATTGGTATCTATACTATTAGTTTTTTAAGGAAATCAATTCCTATAGCACAATAAAAAAAACTTTTTTTGTAGTACCGTGATTTACTACCTGTTCAGGCTATACGCAAATGTAATAATAATGATAATGAGTTAGAGATAAGGAAGGTTGAATTTAAAGAGAATATACCTGATATGCGAGGAGAGAGATTGGAAAACCATTTTGATAATCCATCTTTGGTACACCTGCCCGGGATTCGAAACCCACTTTAACTGTCATCGGCAATCTGGTCTAACACGAGCGTGACGCCTTACACCATGAATCCACTTAAGCAGGTCAAGCTTATATTCAATTATAATCTATTTAACTCGTCTGATAAAATGTGTCACTACTATAAAATCAACAAAATGCGCCCATTCCCATGAATTTACCATTATAAAGGGGATAATTTTGAAATATTCTTTTGTATATATATTATATACCTTAATGATTATCATCACAAACCTAAGAGACAAGCTTTGGGATTCAAAAGAATCAAAATCTCTTTAGAGCATTGCTTTTGGATAAGAAATCATTATTTCTATAGCTAAACGTATATTTGCTCAAAAGTATAAACATACTTCACTATTGATTATCATGATGACAACAAGTTGGTTTCAACCGTGTGTGTTTACATCCACTTAATATTAATTTTTTTAATGCTATTTACTTACGGAAACATTTAATTTTGGTTTAATTGTTCCCCTGGTTTTACTAAATATTTCGTATGAGTCACATTTTTTTCAGAATGGTAATTGTCTTTAGTCTGGCACAGTCTAAAAATGTGTCATTGGCAGAATAGAGATATCAGATCAATGATTAACTTAACATAGCCTAACCTAACCTTACCTAACTTACCAACATTCCTTCATACTAGTAGTCCTGAAACAGGACCGATAAAAAAAAGTCATATACATCCTCTTAATGACTTCCAGCTGCTAGTGTCAAGGCTTTGACTCAAGGCCCGAACAGTTCCGGTTTATTTTAAGCGGGTGCTCACGCCTCTGATTTTTCAAAAGGCGCTACCAGCATGGACGCAACCAACAAGTCACCATCATGATAGCAGTCCTTTTTTTTCAACGTACTAATGTTATTAGATCTTAGATAATAATAGCATGTGTTTATCCCCACCTTTATTGAAACTGCTGAAACAAATTAACTTATTTTCGGTCCGTTTGTTCACAGAGGAACTCTGTAAAGTGCTATATAAATGCATCTCCTTTTGGAACTCTTTTGTTTACAGAACAAATGGCATTACATTAGTTTAGGAATGCTATACATTTTTCAGGGTATTCAGCAATCAATATTTACCAGTGATCATAGCTCTAGTTTATTTCTTTAATCTATTTAAAATGTACACACTGTTTTGTAAAATTGTCCTATACTATTAATTTTTTCTATCAAATAGTCCCTTTGTGTGTGTGTATATATACACCGTGGTTAAGATTATTATCATATTTGCACAAATGGGCTAGGGAGAAGGAAGAATTGAGATAAACTGTACCTGTATTTGCTTAGAGAGTGGCCAACAATTTAGAATATATTATTTCAGCACAGCCGGTTTGAATTCGTACTCTTGAACACTACCCTCTCCAGAAAACCAGACTTTTTCTTTGCCTTTTACCCGTATGCCACCAGAATTTGTTGGCTAGACAATCATGGCTGATCTTCTACTCGCAGTGGTGGCCGTCTTCTAAGGTTGAGGCATCACGTAGGTGCGGTTTCTTTGTCCCGATGATTTTGTAATGATAGTGATTATAATATGTGGTAGTAGTAGAGGTCTTGTACCTCACTTAACCTTTATCAACGAGACACCCAATTCATTGGACGAATGGTCTAAGGCGTCATTCTTTTGTTAGAATGGGCTGCTGGTGACAGGGAGATCAAAGTTCGAATCTCAGTAGGGTCTACTGAGGGTGGTTTCCCTTAAATAGTTTCCCACGCTCTTTCCACGCAAATGCGGGAATAATACCTCTAAAATGCGTCATTCCTCATCCTTACCCCATTAGAGTAGTTATATATACCTTTAACTTGAACATCCAGTGAGAAAAGAAAACATAACCGGCCAATGGCGACTATAATATGAACAATTTTCCTTCTGGAAAAATACTTACGTTATCACCGGGAACCGAACCCAGAACCTCTCAATAGGTAGCTAGATATGCTGACCACTAGCCCAAGGAGCCGGCCTTACCGGATACCAAGGGATTAACGTATTAACAAGTGTACCCATAGATGTGTTTTTAACTCAAATTTACCAAAATATAAATTAAAAAAATGTTGAAATTGACTCTGAAACAAGGATAATTCTGTGGTCGCTTACATTGGAATATGAAGAGACTTGGTTATTAATGTGACAATAAAATCTCGGGTCAAAAACTAGGTACTAACTTATTACTAATATATTATACATTGTCTCTTCGTAATCCATACTCATACCCGACAAGGGGATTACTAAGTTTATAAAATACATCTCCTAGTCCTTTCCGGTATAGACACCAAGGAGGTTCTAAAACTGGAGTTATATTCAAATAAATACGACTAAAAGAAGGCCATGTGGCAAATGTAAAATTATTCGAACCATTTATATTTATAGAAGCTTTAATGTAAGATAAGTTTTATTTTAAGTTTTGACATTACATTTAGGATAAAGAGAGATTGTACATTATCTTCTTTCACAGCACGCGAAGAGAGAATTTAGACTCAAACGGGAATCTAAACCAGAAATTATCATAAGGGGAGAGTGTTAAAGACTAATCACACTTTTTAGTGACCACTTCTACTGTCGAATTCTCAAAGGCAGTGGTTTTCAAACTCATTTTGTTCGGGTAACCTCAGATATAATTTCTCTTCAACGTTGTACCTCCAAATATGTTGGTGAAAGTTATACATATATATATATATATAAAGTTCTAAATAAGTAATATAAACACTCTTATATAAATATAATTTTAAATCTTACACATCCCCTAATATGTATTCACGTACCCCAGGTTGAATAACCCAACTCTAAGACGTCACTCTCACATTAGTGTGGACTGCCGTCGACGGGGAGATCAAGGTTTGAATCCATGTCAGGTGTACTGAGTTTATTTTTCAAAACTGATTCTCACCCTTCCTTCACGCAAATGTGGCTACATTTATTCTTAATTCTACCTTCAACATTCCTTAAACATACCTTTACCCTTCTACCTTCCACGTTCCTTACACAATATCATACACACACACATATGTATATGGTGCGGGTAGTGTGACGTAACGACAAACAAAACATTTTGCAACACCCTTGAAGACAACTCGCGCTCCCATGTATATGAACCACTGACCTAGACACTAGATAACTATCCACGGGTCACATACATCGGTGAAGGGGAACGTCACTGTCTTGAGATACGTGATCCAGTCAGCGCCATCTCAGATGTGTGTGTGTGGGATGGGTGGGGGCTGCCGGGGGTGGGGTGGTGGTTAAAACTCTCTCTCTCTCCAGCGCTCGTTCTAGAACTATTATAATCCGTTCTAGCTGACCAACAGGGTGAGATAATAGTATTAAGACAATATGAAGGGGAAGGTTAGGACAGGGAGTGGGAAGACCATGAAGTTATGAGTTACAGCTTTGCAGGTATTTAGCGGTCTGACAGCGGAATCCTACTTGGAGAAGATGGCTTAGACGGGGGTGACCTTTTCTATGAGTTACATGTCTAGAAGGTAGAACTGGTGGTTGTGTGAACAGCAGACCTCACTCCCTCCATGTTATTATCTTTATTACAGTCTTACTAGTAGTTCTGTGAACAGTTGACCTCACTCCTTCCATGTTACTATCGTCACTACAGTCTTACTAGTAGTTCTGTGAACAGTAGACCTCGCTCCCTCCATGTTATTATCGTTACTACAGTCTTACTAGTAGTTCTGTGAACAGCAGACCTCACTCCCTCCATGTTATTATCTTTATTACAGTCTTACTAGTAGTTCTGTGAACAGCAGACCTCATTCCCTCCATGTTATTATCGTTACTACAGTCTTACTAGTAGTTCTGTGAACAGCAGACCTCATTCCCTCCATGTTCTTATCGTTACTACAGTCTTACTAGTAGTTCTGTGAACAGCAGACCTCATTCCCTCCATGTTCTTATCGTTACTACAGTCTTACTAGTAGTTCTGTGAACAGTAGACCTCTCTACCTCCATGTTCTTATCGTTACTACAGTCTTACTAGTAGTTCTGTGAATAGCAGACCTCGCTCCCTCCATGTTCTTATCGTTACTACAGTCTTACTAGTAGTTCTGTGAACAGTAGACCTCACTCCCTCCATGTTCTTATCGTTACTACAGTCTTACTAGTAGTTCTGTGAATAGCAGACCTCGCTCCCTCCATGTTCTTATCGTTACTACAGTCTTACTAGTAGTTCTGTGAACAGTAGACCTCACTCCCTCCATGTTCTTATCGTTACTACAGTCTTACTAGTAGTTCTGTGAATAGCAGACCTCGCTCCCTCCATGTTCTTATCGTTACTACAGTCTTACTAGTAGTTCTGTGAATAGCAGACCTCGCTCCCTCCATGTTCTTATCGTTACTACAGTCTTACTAGTAGTTCTGTGAATAGCAGACCTCGCTCCCTCCATGTTCTTATCGTTACTACAGTCTTACTAGTAGTTCTGTGAATAGCAGACCTCGCTCCCTCCATGTTCTTATCGTTACTACAGTCTTACTAGTAGTTCTGTGAATAGCAGACCTCGCTCCCTCCATGTTCTTATCGTTACTACAGTCTTACTAGTAGTTCTGTGAATAGCAGACCTCGCTCCCTCCATGTTCTTATCGTTACTACAGTCTTACTAGTAGTTCTGTGAATAGCAGACCTCGCTCCCTCCATGTTCTTATCGTTACTACAGTCTTACTAGTAGTTCTGTGAATAGCAGACCTCGCTCCCTCCATGGTATTATCGTTACTACAGTTTTACTAGTAGTTCTATGAACAGCAGACCTCATTCCCTCCATGTTATTATCGTTACTACAGTCTTACTAGTAGTTCTGTGAACAGTAGACCACGCTCCCTCCATGTTCTTATCGTTACTACAGTTTTACTAGTAGTTCTATGAACAGCAGACCTCATTCCCTCCATGTTATTATCGTTACTACAGTCTTACTAGTAGTTCTGTGAACAGTTGACCTCGCTACAGTGGTTGCTCGTGAGTAAATCTTAAGGGAAGGTGCTCTCTTATGCTCAAATATTACACTATACCAACCTTATATCACCTTGTATTTAACTTAAAAACTACACATAAAAAGTTAATAAAAGGATAAAAACTTACTAGGTTCAAATTGTTGAAGACTGTCTATTCGTGAAATACACACACACACATACCAGTTAAAAAAATAATACAAATATGTTATTAACACTATAAAAAGCACTATACTTAATCTATAAATTAGTTAATAAATAAGTTTATCTTTAGAGAGAAAAATTTAATCTTCTGTTTTTGTCCTAAATACATTTTTCTATTACTAGTTCGTTAACTTCTGGTATCTCGCAAATAATCTACTGTTCTATAGACAACATGTCCAAAGCATTTAAACTGTCTTCACTCATGACCTTTCTCGGGTAGAATTTGATTAAATTCAAAACCCACCTCAGTGGCGTAGTTAGCTAACGCACTAGTTTCGTGTTGAGACAGATTGCCAAGGACGAGGAGATCGAGGTTCGAATCTCGATTGGGTGAATTGGGAGGAAGGGTGTGTTCCTAAATGTTTTTACACTCGCCCTTTACTCAAATGCAGGTTCACTTCCCATAAATTCAACCTTCCCAATTCTTAATCCATTAGCTTAATTAGTACTTAAGCGTATAACCTGAACGGGTAGTAAGACGTGGTGCTAAATAGTTAAATTTGAAAAACTCCCCTAACTTTTCAAAATAGTCATAATAATAGTTACAAGAATGTTTAAAGATTTTGTGATTTACTTAAATGTACCGTTAAAAAGAAGCTATAAAACTCCAAGCTTGGTTATAAAATGTTTCTTATCAATAAATGGAAATGCTCTGTAAAACTGGTTAATATAATTCTATTTGAAGACCATTTTTTATGTTCATTGAGGTGTTCGGACTGAAATATATTCATTCCACATAAATGTTTTTTAATACATAGTGATCATTTATTTGTAATACATCTGTATCACAAACTTCCTTTGCTAATAAATTTAAATATTCATCATTCGGTCGTTACCTTTTTCTATGTGTTGGTCACTCTGCGAACATCTCACTCTGCGAACATCTCAAGTTTTTCCTTTTGTGTATCAAACAAAGAGGGCAGCTCATTTCTAATTTCGATTGTCATCTTTTTGAAGTCGTCAATAGTAGCATGAATTCTCACTGGATCGGTTTACAGAACCTGTAACTGATTAAATGATATATCAACGTGAGGCAATGAGTAAAAATTTAGACAAAACAAGAACTTGCTGTTTTCAAGCCAGTTAACAAACTCAGAAGACAGTGTTAGCGTTCCTGAGGTTAGAACGCCTTTTTGTTTATTTTCTAAGCATTCCAGAAGATAATCTTTGTTAATTAAGACTGTATATAATATCCTGGATTGAAAATTCCGTTTAGTTTATGAGGGTCAAGGTATTTTTTTAATCACATACATGCTTCAAAGACGCTCTCTTCTCAGAAGAATTGGATAAAATGCAGAAATTCTAATTAAACTGGCATGGAAAAAATTCTCACACTCATTATGGCAACCACCCTGTGACTTATTCAGAGCTTGGGCTCTGCGACTAGCCGCCCACAGCTACAGGGTGACGGAAAACACACCATACCGTAAATTTTACTAGTAGCTGCGCTTGTTGTCTTACGGTTATGTGATTATGACTACTAATTCCTTCAATAAATTGGGGAAATAACATAACGTAACTGCGCGAGTGTGTATGATACATTTGATCTGTATCTAATGGATGCCACGAGGGCTTCTTGACACCTTCACCACGTCCCCTTGGATGATTTCCTTTCTAATAAAAAAAATTGGCCAAGGTACTTTCCCTGTCGCTTAAAAAAATTGCAACTAGATTTGTGGAGATTTTTTAACAATTAGTCCTGTTCCTTACTGCTAGATTTAAGGATCATATAAAACAAAAAACAAATGCAATATGTATTGTAACCTTATTTTAGAAAGTGATACCAAGTTAAGTTCCATTACGTCCTTAACTAAAACTCATTAATCATGTTAAATTAAACATTAAATATATGTTATACTTCACACTATATATGCTACTAGTTACAGTGGGAGAATTATTTGATTAGGGGTTTGGATTAAAGATATAATTAAAACAAAGTAAATAGTGTAAAACTTCAAAAAAGTTATATTATAATATAAAATATAGTAACAATACAATTACGTTTTTTTGTTGATATGATGTCCTCAGTAAGCTGAATGTTAACTTGGTGACCTGGTGGTCTAGGGGTAAGGTGTCAGACTTCTGTGCTGAGGGTCCGGGGTTCAATCCTCGGTCCGGCACAGATTTATCTGATTGCCAAACCCTTCCTTCACCTATGACAAGATGTGTATTAATCACAACTTGTGAATGTGGGGAATGCCAGGCCTCCACCGTGGTTCGGATTCCACGTTAAACTTAGGTCCTCCATTTCATCTCACAATCACCCTACCATTGCACATTAGCGTAAGTGCGTATAACCCGAACGGGTAGTAAGACGCGGTGCTAATAATAATAATAATGAATGTTAACTTCAACACCTCTGTTTTAGAAATTTATTTAGACAAAATAAAGGTTTCCAACAGTTTAAACTATTGCCCCTCCAATAACTGAAAGTGAGAAATTCTCAGAAATACAAAATAGATACATATAAATAAATAATAAGTTAGCTGCCCCAATAACGGAGCGATGGAAATAAACGGGTTAAGAGAGTCTGGAAAATCAGGTTGTTTGAGTTCGGCCCCATGTTGGTGTACCACCTGTCTCAGCTGTTGTGGCGTTACACCAAGAATGTATATAAATGTTTTGTCAAGGTGAACGAAATACAGCAGGTGATGGATAGTATGACACAGCACAACCCTAACCTTACCTAACCTGACCTATGAAACAACACGATCATAAGATAAACAAGCCTAGCCCAATATAAGGCACAACACAATCTTAAGCTTGTGCAAAATAAGATTGAAAGTTTTTTCTTGGTTCATGAGGACAAGTTTGTAGGTTAGTGGGGCCAAATTAATATTTTGGTTGGGGCTGAAACAGTACTGCTGAAGGATTGGTGGGGCCTAATTAGTATTTTCCCCTCCCCTTGAGCCCTTAATCAAAAATCACATTGTGAGCCTGACGCCTGTAAATACGTGGCCATTGGTGCAAATGGATAAGAACTGTTGGTAGTACACTCGTAGTGACATGAACATAAACATGAACTTATGAAGAAACAACTAAAATGTTAAATTCTAATTCATATAAATATTTTTTTAATGTTTTACAGAAAGTTTGATTTTAACGAATATAAAATAAATAATTGGTGAAACTGTATTATTGATTAAATACACACAAAAATACCCATTTTATTTATGAAAGGAAAAAAAACTGTCATAGTCCAGAAAATTCTAATTACTCGAGTCATTGACTACAATGGGGAAAGAAAGTTTCTTTAAAAATAAAACAAAAAAAAACTTCACCACACAATTAAAACTTTTTAAGAATCATTTATTAAAGAGGAGCGCGCTTTTTCTAAATACCAAAGAACTAATCAGCCAAGTTTTGCGATGTGTTTTGGTAAAAAACAATCATCTAACTAAACATAATAAAACGTTGCCAAACTCTATATTATATGATATAATTAAATGGTGAGACACAATCGCATAAACTTTCTTATCTATTCTATTATAAACTTAAAACAAAATTTTCAAAAATATGCTTTCAGTAAAATACCCTTAGGCCAAAAATAAGTTTTCCTCGGAAAAATAAACACAATGAACACAGTAAATATCTTAATACATACATTATTTTAAACAAACTTGTTCAAATATTTATACCAAATTTACACTTTTCAAAAACCAGCTATTAGTAAACAATCCTCAAGTTATTTTCAATTTGAAAAATAAAAGCACATTCTTATTTATCATCCAATACCATTCCCACATTCAGATTTTGAACTAAATTTTCAAGTTCATTTAAAGAAATTTTCAAATTTTCTAAAGTTTGCTATAAGTAAACTACCCTTAAATTAATATATATAAATAAATAAACATATATTATTATTACTATTATTAATGTAAGATGTTCACCAAATTCCAATTTTGAACAAAAGCACTAAAGGTATTTCCAAATAAAAAAAATCTTCCATCAGTAAGCTACTATAGAATTATTTATTCAAGAAAAGTAAGTATATAAAATTATGTGTATTGTAAAATACTTAACAAATGTCCATTTTGAATCAAATAGTTTTAGTCATTTTAAAGGTATTTAAAAAAATTGACAACAGGAAACTAACCTTGAGTCAATTTTTTTACCAAGATACATCTACTACAGAGTTTTATAACACCCTAAATATACATTTTATACAAAATCGTTAGATATTTTCTAAAAATTTGGAACAGAAAAAATCACTTGTTAGTAAGCAATTCCTAATTTGAGGAAAGGGTCAAAAATCAAAAAAACCTTTATAAGGTATAGCCACATCACATCTAAATATTAAGTTTGAACAAAATCATTCAAACTATTTCAGATATGTGTCCAAGGACAGACAGACAGCCATAGGGGCATACAGAATAATGGTTAAAAACATATTTTGCGGCTCAGTGGCACATAAAACGTAAATATTTGTTAAAATCTTGAGGTCAAAAATTTTTACGGTTATAACACTTTTTATTTAGATAAGAAAGTAAAGAGTCCCGTCACCAGAAATCCACTATATTGTGAGCCCGACGCCTGAAACTGCAGGATAATCGGAACAGGTAACAAAACATTATTTATATTCATTATTGAAGTTATTTTATATTTGTTGCTCCTAAGGTTTTTATTTTCTAATATTATAACCAAAAGTTACCTTCAAAATAAAAGTTTGTATCAACGGATAGATTAAAACTAACTTTAACTAAGACACGTAACCTGCTTCGGTGATCGCATGGTCCAAGTTGTCACACTCGCAATAGAATTTACTTCTGATGATAATAAGATTGGGTTTTTAATAAAAGTTGGGCGTATTGAGGGTTTTCCCCTAATTAGTTTTCCACTCTCCCTCCACGCAAAGGTTGGTACACTTAATCTAAATTCAACCTTCCACATTCCTAGCTCACTAGCGTATTTATCACAAATGCGTACAACCTGAACAGGTAGTAAGACGTGGGGCTAAAAAAAATCTAAGACAAATACGACACCTTAGCTCAGTCAGTAGCGTGTCTGCCCACTGAAATAAGAGTTTTGGGTTCGATTCCTGGCATGACCGAAAAATTTGGTGAAGTGTTGGTGTCCTCTTTTACATATACGAATTGACGGCCAGCGACTTGGTATTGTATCTGTTATAGATTTAAGTTTGTCTGTAAGTCGTGTGTTGATTTAATAAGTAGGATCAAAATAATAATAATAATAATAATAATAACAATAATAATAATAGTAATAATAATAAGCCTAAGGCAACACATTAGCGCCACCCAGGAGATAGAACTAACTCAAGAGTAGGCTATTAAGGCCCATCTCAGTATTGAATTATTTACATCCAGACCTGTAGTCGGCTTACCTCAACACTCAGTCAATACCTAACGTGTATCATGGTAAGGCCCTGAAGGACCAATCCACTGGTCACTGATTTGATTCCTGGTGGCTGAGATTATTAAACCCTCGTTTTTGGTTGAGTGTAAGATATAAAATTAATAATTTAAATGACAAATATACTTACATAGTAGTTATTTTGTTTAGAAATTAAGCCAATAGTACGTTCATTGAACATTGTAACTTTAGCTTCGTACATTAATTCTTTATCACTGAGCTGTCAAGCGAGGAACTTTTTGCTGTCTACTTTTATATTTAGTGACAGTATTTTGAATAGTAAATTTTTGTCGTCGCCAAAGTTATGTAAGGCCCGTAAATGCAAGAATACGTCAAGTATTTCTTATTAATATCAAATATTGGTTTTCCTCAGATACGAAGCAAGTATACGTATATTGCTGGTTTAAAAATGTGTGCATTCCCAAGTTGTAAGAATATAACATAACTAAGGTTATATTTATATGAACATTTATTATTCAAAATATTTACCTACTTTAATATAATCTAAAATGTATTTTAGGATATATTGAGTAAATAAAAATGTATTCAGTAAATACACAAAACTGTGTTCATAATAGAAAAACTGCCATCTTTTTTTTTCAGAGATTAATTTGTATAAAATAATGAAACTATTTTTTCAGTTATTTTATTTACTATCAAAGTACATAACGTCATAATTTGAGGGGCAAGAATATGAATGATAGTTTAAGAAAAAGTGCACATGCATTAGCGTTGAAAGGGATGGGAGAAGTCACAGTTATGTTATAGTTATCAAAAGTGGAAAATGACCTCCATTGCAAACAGCCGAGATTCAAGCTTCAAACTCACCATTTATGGTGATCCATTCTAATGTGCCATTAACGTCTTAAGTCGAGTGAAGACGAACGATAGTGAGAATAAGTTTTACCGATGTAATTATAATATAATTGTAACATTTTTAAGCCAAGTTATGGATCAAAAGTAATTACAAATAGATGTTTAGCTCACTACATATTTTTAATGTAATGAAAGAGAAAATATATTAAATAAAATACTATCGAATACAATAACCAATTTAAGTGATTATCTCACTGCATATTTTTAATATAATGAAAGAGAAATATATTAAATAAAATACTATCGAATACAATAACCAATTTAAGTGATTATCTCACTGCATATTTTTAATATAATGAAAGAGAAAATATATTAAATTAAATACTATCGAATACTATAACCAATTTAAGTGAGTAAAATATTATTTTCTATCAATTTAAGTAGATAAGTTTTTTTTTGTGCCCATTTTAGTTTCTTATAGAAGTCACCAATTTACCCTAAACAAAAGTAAACAGATTTTATTAATCTTAAAGAAGAGATTGAATTATTAAATGGTTGCTTTTATTGGTCAATTAAAGCAACAAATTTAAATTCAGAGCATTAACAACTTTATTGTGTCTCGGAGAAAAAATCTTAATCATTTTTGGAAACTTAACGAAAATGGTAGCAATAATTTAACAAATAAGGAAATTATCTTTGGTTATGGATACCATCGTCACTGGATACATTGTTAATTCAAATAATTTAACTAGATTTAAAAAAATTAATTTAGCTAATACGTTTACAAAAAAGGTTATTTTTATCAGTTGAATATAAGCGTGGGGCATCTAGCGAAAGAAAATTCAACAATATTAATGGAAAGAGGAGATGGGAAAACAATTATGATGAAATAATATTTTAAAAACTACCCCCTAATGCCCTCCTTTTCCCTGCCGAGAAATAACTTCAAACTATCCATCTCCAGTAACTTGATTTATTAAAATATTTATGCCTTTAACCATGTGACCACCGATGGTAGTATTTTATAATTTAATAGTATGACACACCTTTGTAATTAGTAGTTAATGAACACCAAACCTCGTTCCCTCCATTAAAGTTTGCTAAGTAGGCCTACTTAATGTTAAGGATTATTTCATGTTTATATCGTAACTACAAGTTTACTAGTAGTTATGTGCAAAGTAGACCTCGTTCCTTACATGTTTATTATCTTTTATACAGTCTTAACATTTCTCTTTGGATTTAAAGTTGAATTATGTCCTATACTTTCTCCTTGGATTTGAATTAAACATTTACTTGGTGATCAAGTTAGTTAGAAAACTAATTAATACTTGACTCTATGATAAATAATATTATATAGATTAACAGTTGTTCACGTGGTATTAGGGCTTAGGTCTCACAATAGAAGTAAAAATTAAAAACCTAAACCCACGTCGTTTCATTTAGTTTCAAAGAATGTTCATACCAAATTTCGTTAATATTGGTTCACGGATTTGGCAGTAATCATGGAAAAGACAAACAAAAGAAATGGTAAACAGTAGAGCTAAAACAGGACATTGTCCCACTCGATCGTTCCTAGATTTGTAGTAAATGACGATAATCCTTTAACCAATGGGTGCGCCCACAGAAAGCTAACCAGCCACATAACAAAGGGAATATTAGGCTATGGTAGATCGATAGTCTAACTAATTAAAAATTACGGCACACATATAATTCTCCTCTATTATTTACTAATTGTGCTTAATTAAAAAGCGAAACATGATAGTGTCCCGGTTCATTGTATCGGTTTTCTGCTGGCGCGGTATAATTACAAGGGGTGTAATCATTAACGTGGTTCATCCACTTTAGAGAGGGTGCATACCACAAACATAGAAGGGGTAACTTTAAAACATCAGGTTGTTAAGTTTACGAAGTGGCCCGATCATTTAAGCTACTTGGTCGTTTATAGTATCCAGTAACCCAGAGAAAAGCTTTCTAAGTGGCGATGGGCCTTTTAAAAAAAACATCAAAAAACACCCTCAACCCCTTCCATGTTTTTATAACCCTGTTGCGGAATAGAGGATAAAAACCTTTACTGCGAGTACAGTGTGACTCCAGATAAAATGACTCTTGGGAATATCACCTAATAATGCCCCGTTCATAAAAGCGTCTCTGATCGTAAATACAATTTTATTACAATCTTTCAGTAGATTGTTTCTGTGACCGTAACTAAGTTATGGTCAATGGTTATATTTTAATAGGTGTTATCTGAATCGATGGGCGCGTGAACCAAACCTCGCCCTTGTATGGTCTAGTTTGCTGGGGACGTGGGGATGTGGGATCGAGTTCCGACTGAGTGTATTGAGCTATTAATATAATACCTTCTAACATCAAGGAAAAGTATTTTAACCACGAAAGGTTTCTGCCGCGAGATTAAGATGAAGCTTGATTTTTTATGTATGTAAGAACTAAAAAAAAGTGGCTTTTATTATTCTGTCTATTTGTATATCCCTGAACACGGATATGAAACAGTTTGATGGAATTTGTTAAAACTTTGTTTCCATACCATGATTTTATTAGTAACAACAGTATATGATAGGTACTAAAGTTACTAAAACAATTTTAATATATTTACACATTAAGTCATGTTACCTGCAGCTGTCACTTTTTATATATATTAACAATACCTATAAACTGCTTCGGTGGCCACATGGTCTAAGGCGTCACTCTCACAATATATCAGACGGCTGATAACCAGGAGGTCCAGGCTTGAATCCCAGTTGAGTGTACTGAGGGTTATTTTTCCTAGATGGTTTTACAATATTCCTTCACACAAATGCAGGTACACTTCTCTAAATTCCACATTCTTCATTAAGGTATTAAGACGTGGTTCTAAAAAACTAGCTTAGTTTATTTAAGGACATATATTGTATGTAGGAAAATATTTGATTTTAATATGCGTCTAAAGGTGACATGTTGGCACTGAATAAAACTAGCAACCTATGGTTTCTCTTGCCACTTAGCTACTCACATTCCTAAGTCAACGTCACACACATATACATTACCTTTATTAATGAATGATTCAAGGTCTAGGACACCAAGTTAGCTCAGTGGTAAAGAGCACAATAAATGTTGAGCCAAGTGTAAGAAACTAAATTTTATTCGCATCGTCAATAGTAATATTTCACATATTTTTAATTATGTTTATGAACGGTCCTAAGGGCCAGTTTCCTAGTCAGACTAAGTACGCCTCAAGTGCGGTGCATTACTAAATACAAAATGACACCTACCTAAAATCGAATGGAATGGGCCAGTTTCATATGCGAAACTGGCCCATTCCATTTTGGTCTAGGTATGTGTCATCCTATATTTAGTATAGACTCGCACTTTAGGCATGCTAAATCTGACTATGAAACTGGCCCTAAATCTAAACCAAAATGTTAGTTCAAATTTAACATGCTAGTTCTATACGTAGTTCAAGAATTAATTTATTAAAATAGTATTTATTGTATATACACTGTATTTATTATTATTATTAGCACAGCTTCTTACTAACCTTTCGGGCTATACGCAATGCGCGCTGTAATATTTTTTAGTATACGATATTTATTTACCTTGAACAGAACATTGATTCGCAAAAAATAAAACCTCTAGTAAATAAAATATAAAATAATAATTCTTACTATAAAGTTTGAATTAAACTATTTTTATATTTCAAAATGTGCAGAATAATTATATTTAACATTATATATTAGGACTAAATCATCCAATACCTTATTTTATTACTTTTACTTTTAGGAATGTAAGAATATAAAATATAATCATTTATGAAATCTAGTTTCTTATAAAAAGTACGTTACTATGTAATTTATTTAAAAAAAATGAAGGGTCAGTTTCACCATCACAAAGAAGCTATACTTTAATAAATTAATAATGCCAGTTTTTTCGTCTCATATAAATCTGAGGTTTAGCAGAAATTGAAAACGTCAAAGATTTATTTGGATATAAAGTAGCTGGAATGTAAACTCTTACAAGCTTATAAGACTTTCACTCTAGAAGTAAAATAGCTTTATTTTTATTGAACAGATTTATTAATCTTTATTAATTTTATCTCCTAAATTAGGTAATATAATTACTAGGATGTTATCAAGTGAACGTGGATTTATTTAATTATGTGTTTAAAACAATTATTATTAATGACAATACGTAGGGATGGAGTTAGGAAGGTATATTAGATGAAAGGCGTCTGCATTCACTCTGTGAAAATATAGTAGTATATTTTATGTGTAAAGTTACCCCTAGTGCACTCGATCGGAATTTTATCACATTTACCCACCTCGGTGGCTTATTTAGCTAACGCGCTTGTTTCGTGTTGAGCTAGACTTCCGAGGATGGGGGAGATCAAGGTTTGAATCTTGCTCGGGTGAACTGGTGGAGGGGGTACTAAATGGTTTTCCACCTTCCCTCCGAGCAGATGCGGGTTCACTTTTTCTATATTCAACCTTCCCAATTCCTAACCCATTAGTGTAATTAGTACTTAAGCGTATAATCCGAACGGGTGGTAAGACGCAGGGCTAAGTGTTATTAGGCCTATCTATTACATTTACACCTCTCCACCAACCATCACCTGGAATAATGGCCATAGGAGATAACGAGTCTAGTCCCTTAAACGTCTTGGTCCTAACTATGGGTTAGATGAATGTCCCAACACTATTATAAAGAGTAATATTATAAGTAGTTCTGTGAACAGTAGACCTCGCTCCCTCCATGATTTTATCGTTACTACAGAGTCTGGATAGCTTTCTTTTTGGATTTAGATTTCAAGATGATAATATTCATTAATTATAAAATTATATAACCAAAAATTAATACTATGTTTAAATGTAAGCTACATCAATGTAAAGATAATAGAAGGTAGTGAGTAACAAATGGAGAAATAAATCTGATTGGGGGAGTTTGTAACTTCACTCAGTACACAATATAGCAATTTACATACATAAATCTATATGGAAGACAAACTAAGTTGTTGAAAATCAGGTCACATTTTGGAACTTTAAATAATAAATAAAACTTTAATATCCACACCAGTATCCAATCAACGTCATTACTACACTTATTTAAAAAAAATGTTGGGCTGTCTTCGTATTAAAATATAACTGCTGTGTACTGGATGATGTAAGCAATGTATTGATAAAATTCCTTCAAGTGGCGCCACCTTTATATTCTCTCTAAATTGGACTACATTATATTCCTAGAGTATGACTGTTGTACATTTGGGTTAAGACGTCAATCATGTAATAGATGTAGAAATAAAAAAGCAATCATTCGTCATTTGGACTGTCTTCAAAGAACAGCCCCGCTAAATCTAGTTAAAATTTTTGGTCCATGCATTTGCCAGTTATCAGATGACAGTGCTGGATAGGTAAAAGAGTTTCGATCCCCATTGGACAATTATAAGTGCGTACTTGGTAAAAGAGATAAAATATATAGATGAGTCAGGTATTGTTTTTACAATCAGCTGATTTTATTTGCCCAAGAACAACTCCAAACAACTCCACATAAGGTAAAAAAGAGATAAAAGTTATAAATGTCAAAGAGATTACCAAATGCGGCTGGATTTTATGTTCCCCGTATTGATATCTATGAATAATATCGGAGATATCATCAGATTTACATTTACCTTTATATCATTGTTACACAAGGGGTAGGGCAAAAACAGAAGCAGAACAATTTATTGACGTCACAGATTTTTCCTGTTTGTAATAACAGCTTTGTATATATAAAAGTTGTAGCATTTATCACTAAGTGATCTTATGTATAATTAATTGTGATAACGGGTACGTTTAAACATTTAAGAGATAGATTTGTCTTGTAAACATTGCCCAAAATGTGACTTAATTATAGCAATTTAATCTCCATTGTTAATCTTATTAAAACTTATATTTGAAAAATATATGAGTTGGGAGTAGAAATACAGCTAACTCAAAAGCTTCAGTAAGTTGAAAAACGCGTATGTCGAATGATGCTCAACTATTTTACAATCATCTCTTCTTACTATTGTGAATACAGTATTCTCATCTCTTTCACGTTCCTCAAACATATTTAGAGTATACAATTTATTTACAATAGGTATAGATAATTTCACTAATAAGAGGCAACTTCCGTTCAAGGTAGAGAGAAACAAAATGGCGATGATGCTATCAGCTGCCTGTTATCTTACTAGAAACACCGTCTTTTCCTTGATTGTTTCCCACTCTCTTTCCATGAAAATGCGAGTAAGGTTTGTATAAATTCTACATTTATGAATCCTACCATATTAGCCTAATCAATATACGCGTATGAACCAGTGATACTTAGGTAAAAATAAACTGGTTTAGAGTGTAAAGAAAATAGATTGTGTGTAGTTTCAGTTTTATAAAATTAATATTGTCATTAATATGTTTATGTTTTAATATAAAATCCTTGTAATCGGTAAATGCAGTGCTCCTGTCAAATATAATGCTATTGATTATTTATTTATAGGTCAATTTTCTTTAAACTCAATCATTTAGACTTAAACTTATTTTTTTAAAAGGTTTATAGGTTTTATTTTTTATAGGTTTATAGGTTTTTCTTAGGTACGAAGTTAAAGCTTCCCTTATGGTTTTAACTTTAAAGTACAGTTTTATTTAACACAAATATGTCATAAGATTTTTTCCAAAAGTAATTACAAAATTAAAACAGAAATATTTGTATCTGTGAGCTGTTTATAGCTATTTTTATATTTGTATCCAATTCAATCCAGTCCAGAAGCTATTTAATAATACTTCTGATGAACTACCGATTTCCCTATTGTACAGTTAAATAACACAGATTCAAAACCTACCATAGTGAGAGGAGAAAAAAACACGATAAAATGTTATTATATCTCTTGTTTCATATCCGTTATATCGCTTTGAAAGCTATTCTTTGTTGCTTGAATGATCGTATGACGTTACAAAGCTATTATTAAAATGAGTTTTATTTTCATAAATCATGCCAAGATCTAAAAAGAACAATTATTTTTATTAGAATTTATGAAAAGATAACTTTAAAAAACACTTTTTTCTTTATAAAGGATACTTATGAATTTTGCATGCCATTTTAGTTTTTGAATGTGTATTTTAAATGTCAGAATTTTAAATCAGTCATTTGGATTAGCTTATTTAAATGAAACCCCTTAAAATTGGTATAACTCCGTCAATCATCTTTATACCCATATCAGTGATTATACTGGATTGACCTTGACTAGGAAGTTGGAGTTAAAATCGATGTTGGGTGGAAAGAGGATATTTTTTCCTAAATGTTTTCCCAATCTACCACACAAATATGGGGTTTATTTCTCATAAAATTCACCCTTACTCATCCTTCTATCATTAGCTTATAATGTATAATAAGCATATGGTGCGAAATAAAAGCTAACAGCTAGTCTGACAAGTAAAATTATTTTTTATTCAAATTAAAAGACAAACAGATCACACTATAGAATTTTGTAAAATTAATTTAATTATAACAATTTTAATGACTGTCATAACCTTTTATAAAATGACTTTTAGGTTTGTTCAATTATTAAATCAGCCCAAATTTAAATTTTAAAATATAATATAGAATTTAAAATAATTTCTTGAAAAAAAGCAATTTTTGGACCAATTAATTTCGGAGGGATACGAATTCAATTGTGTTTAAATTTAGCACAAAAAAAAAAAAACTAGTTTATAAAGAAAAGAGAGACAAAAACACTGTCGATATTCGTATCTAAATGTACTTTCAATACGATTTCCAACTTTCACTATCGAGTTCCAAGTTTTCATTTCCGTCTGCCTAAAATAAACAAACCGTACGACTATTTAGGAAAACAAAACCTTTTTATCTGATGGTAGTCATATCGGTATTTTTTTCCCCCATACAAAACGTTAGCCTGCGTAAAACATGTTCTTCCTCAAACTCTTTAAACATTTCTATACGAATCTAGTTCGATTACCTTTCTTCTTCCTTTCTCTTTGTCTCTCCCTTTTTCTCATCTCAAATGACTAGAACGGTAGGCAAAGGGACACAGTTTCTCCGTTTATCTGTTTCGTATCAGCGTTCACGCGTCCTCTCCCCCCTCCACCCCCCTAAAACCTCTTACCCTCCAAAACTTTGGTTCTTCACTGTTTTTGCTTTATCGTTTTTCAACAAAGTAGTAAAAGTTTTGGTGGATGTCGGGTGTTCGTAGGGCTCTATTCACTAGTTTTGTGAAAATGTGTGTAGACGAGCTTTTTGATGGTTACTTCACTGATGAACACGAACGAAACCTAAGTGTACCAACCTCTACGATACGTGTAATCAGCTCCATACATATATATATGGTCTTCATCGTGTGTCCCTACTTGTTTGTATAGATCAGTGAGGAGATGTGTAGATTATAACCTTCATTTTATGTGGATTTAGTAAAGCGTGCAGAGTGGATAACGCACACTACCTTCAACAAGTTGAAGCGTTGAATCCGTTGATTTTTTTTTCAATCCCTCCACATGCGTGGACTAATAGACATTAATCCGACTGGAAAGTTGACGACTTGTTCGGACGTCTAATTTACAAATGGATTTGTAAAGCCGGTAGGATTCACAATAGAATTTAATATTCTACATAAAAAAAGAATAAAAACCTATGAAAAAAATACTCTTTCTGTTTAAGCAGGTAGTTTATCTTGTACAACAACACAAAGTACAGTATGTTTTTTTTTTCTGAAGAGCTTAGCTAAAAATAAATGTAGTGAAATTTAATTTTGATTTGAATACGTCATCAACACACGGATTACAAGCTGATTTGACCTAAGGCTATAATAATTAACACAAAAATCGCACAAACCTAGCATTTGAAATTGTAATATTTGATTGAGGTATGAACCAATTCACATATATTAAAAGTAATTTTAAACGTATCTTGTAACAAAGAGCGACCCCTAGACCCTAGGTAATAGTTTTAACCTGTGGGGAACATTTTTTATTTGTAATTATGTTAATTTTACTTACTTCAAAGCATTTGGTTTAGATCGATATACTAATATAATAGAGTAAATGAGCTATATTTGTTTGTAATGGTAAGAAAGATAAAAGGTTTTCTGAAGTATATTTACCTACAACAATGTCCGAGTAGTCCAAGGTGCGAATGTATCAGTGCAATTTGTTGCTCTTCAGGTTAGTATAGGGTTCCAATATTACAGTGGTTAAAAATATAGGCCCCTAATGCTGATTCATTTCTTATAAGATACCCTCTTCAGATATACCTTTAGAATAAGATGCTCATATATAAAATACAACGCCATTTTAAAAGTCGTATCTCGGAACGTATACCTTAATTTTCCTATGAATGGACGTATCTGACAACTAGAAAAGGGATTAGATGCATGTTCAGGTCATTCGTCTATATACTAATTACACTGATGAGGTAAGGATTAGGAAGGTTGAATTTTAGTGGAAGTATAACAGCATTTGCGTATAGAAAGAGTGAAAAACTTTAGAAAAAATCCCCCTCAGTATACCAGAGTCAGATTCGAACCCTGATCTCCCCGTCATCGGCGGTCTACTCGATTGCGAGAGTGACGTCATATGGATTAGGACAATATGGCACAAAAAACGGGCTATTTTTAAGTAATTTGAGCTGCAGCTTTCAGTTTTGATTGATAATATACATATATATTAAGACTAATGATAAATTATAATGTTATCAATGTTGGATGCAGATAATACTTTTGTGTTTTATAAAAGTTACTACAAATATCCATTCGTAAGTAAACAAGATATTCTAGCCCCATGTAACATTGACTAATCTCCCCTAACCCCTTACCCAGAGTCTTATCCAATCAGCGCTTTGAAAACTTGTCATATATTACCGCACCACTTGCTACACACCTTGTTAATCTGCTAAAGACAAGAGTGTTTGCTCGAAACTTACTTAACGACGGCGAACTGGAGCAATTCTCCTCAGACCCTGCCTTTTGGAAACAGCTGACGACTGTTGGGTATCACAAGAAGGGGAAAGGGGGGCCATGATGGCTACACAAACTTAGTGATATTCACCTATCCGGATTTTAAAAAAAATGGGGAGGGGATTCTGTCTTTTGTTTTTGACACGTTTATCGTATGGATTATTAGTGACTTCATCTAAGTTTGTAGATAATAGGTACCGTTATTGAAAGCATACGCCTGGTGGGAGGGTGGAAACTAGAATATCCCACCAGTGAACCTAGGCAGAATTTAATCTCTGGTCACCTGAGCCAAGGCGCTTAGCTGAGCAAGTCAGTCAAAATGAATGCGTGATGAACTCTAGAATCTGATTTTCATAATAAGCCCGTTATTTGAAAATCGGACGCTCATTTTTCCACTATGGCGGAAAAATAATATCACGATTGTATTTACATTCCTAGTTTGTTTAATTAATTATATAAAAAACTTCTCATTAATACAAACTTACTTACTCTATGGCATTAGGAATTCTAGAGTTCATTGCCGTACGTACGTGACCTGCCAGAGCAACGAAAAATTAACTTTCATTTCAATCGCTTCAAAACCTCATGAGTCGTGTGACAACATTTTAACAAAAGAGAAACACTTCAGTTCGAAATTACATGCTTGAATATTTAGCTTATGAAAACAAATTGAACTGACAGTTTTTATTGACCATGCTAGTTTATTTTATTTTTTCCAATTTCTTCGTCTTTTTAAACTAATATTGACATAGTTTTTCCGTTAAACATAATAAACGCAGGCATGTCCGTGAGCAGAACATTTGTATTTATATTGTTGTCTATGAATGAGAAAAAAATTGAAAGAGTCTTATTAAAATATCGTTATCTCTTTAAATAATTTGTTATTAAAATTAAAAATAGGACCCTTTTGTTTCTTGATTGTGCTGACGTCTATTTCTTCTTATATTCGTTCGTGATATATTAAAACTTAAGTGTACTTTTTTAATTAACAATTACCAAAAACGATTAATTCAAGATAAAATCAATTACAATCATTATTATTAATTTCCCCTCATTTATATTAATTAATAACAGTTGTAACTGTTCTTAACAGGGTTAAGCAGTCCCAAAACTTTATCAAATTATAAAGTTCACATCCAGCTGCCCACTTTTTGAGATTGTCCTCGATGTAAAATTCTGAGCAAACACAAACCAATCATGATAATTAATACATTAAAATAAACTAATTAATGTAGACAAAATATTAACCTGTACACAAACGGAGTGCACAATCAAACGCATTCTACTAACAACGCGATCTTTACCTAAGCAAGATTACAAAATAAGATAAACGAACAAATAGACATTGTTACAGAAATATTTAGGAAAAAAGTGCATCACAGTTCATCAAAGAGTATAAATAAATAATATGCTTTTTTATATAAATATATTGAATAATAAGCATCATGGTTTTCCAAAGAGTGTCACGGCTAACTGAACTATGTCGTTAGAATTTGTTTATTTTAATTGTTGTGTCGCTGCTAGATAGGAGCGATTTAATTGTTAGTTTTGTTATCGCAACGCAAATTGATTCCCGTTAAAATAATATTTAGTTTAATATGAGCATCTACTTTTATGAAATGATATTTCTCTTAGCCCGACAAGCAAAAAAATATAGATACGAAAACTTTTTTAAAATACGATTTGCACCATTAAATTGTTGTTACAAATATTATTTTAATTTAAACACAATAAATCAAATACTAGATAATTTTAAATTGCCTAATCACTACATTAGTGACAATAAAACTTGAAAATCAAATACACTAAATACTAGTTTATAAAAATACTACTTCTTAATACTATAGTAATAATAATAATAATAATAATAATAATAAATAACCATTTCGGTGGCCACATAGCCTAAGGCGTCATTCTCTGGTTGGAAGATGTTGCCAATGACACGGATACCGGGGTTAGATTCCCGGTTGAGTGTCCTGAGAGTGGTTTTTCCTAAATGGTTTTCCCACTCTTCCTCCACGCTAATGTGGGTAAACTTCCTTTAAATACAACCACCCTCAACCCAGACCCAATAGCTTAATTAATTCACAAGCATTTAACCCGAATGGTTAGTAAGACACGGTGCTAAAAAAAATATATTAGTTTGGTGTGCATGTGTTCAATAAATAATTAATTATTTTCTAGCTACGAGTTATTGTTAGCACAGTGAACGGATACGATCATAATTTATCATATATACGTGTATATATACTAGCTTGACTTGAAATTAATCTAATATTTGTGGTATGAATACCAATTGATAAAATGATACATATCATTCCATGCCCAACCAAGTGGACTGACACGCCGACTATCTATTTTTTAGTTTGTAATTAATATTAATTCTGGATTTGGGGGTTTATCATCTAGGTCATCATTTTCATCATCTCACTCCAACCTGCTACCGGTCAGTTTAGTAAAATATCTCCTTCTTCCTCTATACCTCCACCATTCTTAATCCTTTACTCGCTTCCATTTTTCTCCTACCACTTGAAAACTTTCTGTTATCTGTCTCTCCTATTTCATTTTTGATCCCCCTTGCGGTCTTTTTCCTATAGTATACTTAATTTCGGTTATTCTCTTTGGTGTTCTCTCCTTTTCCATTCTCATTACATGGTCATAGTATATCAAACATGTTTCTCTTCCATCTCATGTACCCCTGAGTACCCTTACACTTTTGTTCTAGGCCCCAGTTTAAAAATTGGCCTACAAAATTAACATTTCTGGTAGTTTATCTGTCAGTCGGTCTTGAAATTTACTGGATGGTCGTTTATGGCGAGGTCCGGGTTACAATCTCATCCGACTACACCGAGAACGGTAGTTCTCCACATACTATCTATCACAGTCGTTTTTCTATCCTCTATTAACGCTGATGTGGGCGAACTTGTTTTAACACACTAATTAATTACAAAGTTTATTAATGTATTTTTTTAAGAATATAGCAAGGTTTTTTAAATGTGTAAGGGCTGTATATTGGCCTAAATTATTTCTAAAGAAAAATGGTAACTAAATCCATTTTACAGTAGCTTATGTCTATCCCTCTTCAGTAATGAAAGTTAAGACTTAAATAAGTTGATCTAGATAAAGAGATAAAATAATTAATTTCTAAACTAAGCAGTTAATAAAGTGCTAGATGTATTAAGTAAAATTAACAAGCACTAAAATGTATAATTTAAATATTATTTTGGTGAAGAAACATAATGTAAGATATGAACATTTATATAAAATTATAATAAATCTTCAACTTAAAATATAAATCTTAAACGGGCTGATGAATATTTTAAAACAAAAGTTGACACATTAAGATTTTAAAACAAAAATATAAAATAAAATATAATGTGGTACAAACAAATAATGTTTTTAAGTTCAGATTTGTTGTGAAATTAAAGAATAAATATTAGGTTAACATCTGCCAAACTGCCAAAAAATTTAAATGAAGTGTTTATATAATGTAGAATAATCTAAGTCTTATCTGTTGTATTTGTCCCATTACTCATTTTTGATATCCAGCACTGAAAAGAGGCTAGATTATACTTCATTCCGACATGTTTCGGTACTATGGTACCATAATCATGGATACTACAAATTAAATTAAAGAAGGCGTGGAGATAAATCAGTAATCAGTAATCTAAATGAGAACCCACATAGCAGAAAACAGGTGCAATAGAGATTTGAGACTTTCATCTATTAACCAACATGTTTTGGTGGACACGTTCATTACAAAGTATAAATAAATGTGTATAAAAGTAGAGTATATGTCCAACTCTAGGGCCTATATTTAAAATTCCATAATATATTATTTATAAATACTCTCTTTATGTTTAGTATAATTTATATAAATTTAATTTACATCAATTGCTGTTTCCAGTCTGGGTAAGTTTTTTTTTTAAGCCACATATTTTCCACTACCGGCTAGCTAGGCCTGTCGTAGCTTCATATGTCTTATAATATAACTTACGACTAGGACAGGCACAACATCCAGTCCCAGGCCGTTAATTTATCACTATTAAAGCATAAACCAAAGTTTCACCAGTGACAAATTTTCGGTGATGCCGAGAATCAAACCCGGGGGCCTTAGCTCAGTAGACTTATATTTGGGGTGGTCCATAATCCACTTAACGCCGGACTAGCCTGCTAAGGACGGTTGGATCAGGGTTCAAATCCTGGTCGACTATGTTAAAGGTGGTTTCCCCTAAATGGTTTATCAGCCTCCTTCCACGTAAATATGGGCAGATTGCCTCTAAAATACTTCATCCCTCATACCTACTCCATAAGAGTGATTTTCATATATGCGTATAACCTTACATATAACATGACGCGATAATAATAATATAATTTTTCATATCAAGAGTGAATGTCATTATCTAATAAGGAAACATTTGTGACACCAAAAGAGGTACTCATCTTTTATACTACTCAGAATTAATTTTATAATCCTTGATGTAAATGATTTCAAAGAATTTTATATCACTGATTTATTTAAGTAATTGATTAATAGTTTTTCCAACATCAAAATTAAATTATAAGATCTGTGCTACGCAGTACTGTGATGCACCCACCCTCCAAACCATATAACATACATACATTAGAGCTTCTATCTTAACGGCGTTACATGGTTTAAAGATGAACTCTTTATCTTGACAGAATATTAAAATCAATAACCAATATATTCTGATTTTATAGCAATATATTCTTATATATTTTTTAAGCACCACGTCTTATTACCTAGTTCAGGCTATACAAATACGCATAAATTACACTAATGCGTTAGAGATTAGGACGGTTGAATCCAGAGGAAATGTACCTATATTGGCGTGAAAAGCTAGTGGAAAACCATTTTAGGATAAAACCACCCACAGTACACCCAACCGGGATTGAACTTCCGATCTCCCCGTCTTGATCATTCTTGTCTTTTGCGAGAGTGACGCCTTAGACCATGCGGCAACCGAAGCGGGTCTGATTTTAAAGCAATATACTCTTATATCTCCCTTTTCCCCAAATCCGTATCCCCCCAAAAAGGAGAATGGTTGGTTATCTGGAGAAAATGGCCAAAGTTGGTAATGGCGTAGCCTTTCAATGGAGTTTCTTCTCGCAAGTGCTGAGTTGGCATTATTGAAAAGCGATTCATGTAAGTTACCACCCACCTCGACGCGAAGCCTTGATACAGAAACTTTTGTTAAATAAAAGATGTATGAACAGTTACGGGAGCTAGACAGTACGGACGGCCGAGGTCTAGGTGAGTATTTTTTTTATTAAGGTAGGGTGCGCTCTTCACCTGTTGCTCTCCTACCATCCTTCATCAACCAATAAGACCTTATAAACATCTCTGACAGACAATGACATCTTATATCCTTCTCTGATACATAATAGGGCCTTATATCACATCTTTGACAAACAGTAAGCCCTTATACACGTCTTTGACAGACAATAACATCTTATGTCCTTCTCTGATACATAATAGGGCCTTATATCACATCTTTGACAAACAGTAAGCCCTTATACACGTCTTTGACAGACAATAACATCTTATGTCCGTCTCTGACACATAATAAGACCTTATTACCCATCTCTGATACATAATAAGACCTTATTACCCATCTCTGATACATAATAAGGCCTTTTTACCCATATCTGATATATAATAGGGCCTTATACATATTTCTGACAAACGATAAGCTCTCATGTCCGTCTCTGATACATAATAAGGCCTTTTAAGCACTTCTATGACTGGACCTTTTATCAACAATAAGCTTACATATAACCTCGTATAATTAAAATACTATATATGTTTATGCCTATTATATGTTATACACAGAAAATCCTAATGCCTATTTTTATAAGAAGAACCTTATTTGATATCTAGGAAAATTAGGAGGTATTCGTTCACGTATTCATAGACCAGTTCATGTGTTCTGCTTTTTAAATATATAATTAACATACAAATAACACTAATCAATAATGGTCGAAAAAGAATGTTTGATTTTCTAAACGATTCTTTCTATGAAAATTGGTTTGTTGACACTCGTACTTTTTATTTAGAGAGCAGAAAATAAATGTATAGACCTATAGCTCAATCCACATCAGGTGTCTTTGAGGAGTGGTTTATTTTTCACATCGTGATTATTTTATCTCTTTCCAGACGAATTATGGTGCGTTTACTTATGAATAATTCTCATCCTATCCCTTTTTACTAGATAATTCAAATTTACAATGGCCAGTACTGATAATAATAGGTGCATGTGTCGTTTATGACTTTAGTTCATTATATAGTTTATTTTATAAAAATTAGGCCAGCTTATTTTCTTTGTTAATATAACACATATCGATGGGCACGCAGACTAAAGAGCAGGCTCAGCCTAGTATGGTTTTCTGTTGATGGGAAGATTCGAGTTTTAATCTCGTTCGAGTGTACTGAGGGCGTTTTATTTATTTTTTATTCCTAAAATATTCCCAATCTTTCGCTCGTCACGCAAATTCTGGTACATTTATTTTAAATAATACTTTGCCTCATCTCTACTCTTACGTTGGGGTAGAAAATAAATAAATCAATACGCCAATAGATTTAATTTTCTGAAAAAAATATTTTTTTGGAAAGATACCGTCTTTTTGATTAACCTGTCGACGCGCGCTTATACCCCCCTCCCCCAACACCCTCTCGGCCCGCCCCTCGGTATTGATTAGGCCGCTCTTGGCTTTGTATGAGTGAGTGAGACGGGCGCTTGTGTAGACGGAGAGAGAACAAGAGCGAGAGAAAGAGTTCTTTCACTACAGCCGGGGCCCGTGACGTCATCTCCCAGCTCCCGTGCGTGGGACAGAAATAAACATACCTCCCCCCTCTAAAGTATCCGCTACATACTCGCTTATCTTGTTGGGTCTTCTCTCTTTCTCTCTGTACAGAATAGTGAACACACAGTTGTTTATCCATCCAGCGTAGGAGAAGGGGTAACTGAACATTAACATAAGGTGTTGGTTGAAAGGCACAGGTGTAAATAGATACTATGTTCTTAGTAATACTAAATTATAAATCAAAAGTGTTATCAAATACTTCTAATAATAGGCCTATTTCCCTAAGGATTACGGTATAATTATATTTTTCATAATTTATTGAAAGAACAAAAAATATTAATAAAGCTAGAGTCTGTTCATGATAGGTTTTTACCTGGATGACAGTTCAAAAATCATGTGTTTAGGTTTTGGGTTGCCAACACTTGTAAAAGATCACTTTTTTAAATAAATGTTAGGTTTTTTAATTACATGTTATATTTTACATTTAAAATTAGATTAAATTAAGTTTTCTCACACTATATCATTACTTTTAATAATTTATTTTTACCCAATTCAAAACAGTATTTTAAACATAGTTAAAATACTTATTCTTCATTTTGGAATGTTATCTATAATGTATAATGCATACTTTAATAATTTTTAGTATAGGCCTCGTATTTACTTGGAAAAGAGAAAATACTTGTCATTTATATATCTATATATATTACATTTTATTAGTATTTTATTGTATTTCAAATTATTTAAATGAATAAGATATTTTTATCTGTTGCGTGGGTGCATCATTGTAAATAACTTGTTTCCATCATGTTCAATCACATGGTTTAAATTCGTCGGTCACCATTTTGAATCTATGTTCGCTAGACCTTTTGTGAAAGTGCTGCGAGTAGTAATTTTTTTAAGTAGAATAAAACGATAAATAATTTCTGTTCCCGACCTCAAATAAATATAAATAATATTGGCCTAAAATTACTATGGTTAATTATCACATTCATACGTTACCATATGCTTTCATTACAGTTATCCAAAGTGACATATGTCAACGGTTGGCGTAGGGATACATAAGGGACTATTTTTAGTAACTTTTTAGCTGTCATCCAAGTAAACTAAGTTCGTGTATGTACTATACTATGCTTTTTGCTTGTTATTGTAGATATAAAATAATATAATACAGTATATGAAATAATAAATGAAAAAGTACTATATTAACACATGTATCTTCTTATAAACACGCTACCATGAATTATAAAATAAATAAATGTTTTATAAATTAGAACACGGGTCTTCAACCCCAGCCCATGGGAAAGTTACAGCCCACGATAATATTTTTTATTTTGCAGACCGCTGGCTCATAAACAATATAAAATTATTTCAATAGAAAAAAATGACAAACACATATACATATTTTATATAATCAACTCATAAAATAAATACGTATTTTACGTTATTTTATAAAGGATTTTTTCTTTTTAAGTGAAGAAAAATATTACGTTACCTCACAAATGTACTTTGAAATGGCGAATTACAATTCTAGTTGGCAAAACAAATCGCGTTGCCTTCTGCTATGAAAAAAATAAAAATAAAATAAAATCAACAAGATAATATACTTCACGAGAAATAAAAAAAATTCCCCTGCTGGAGGAGGCAGGCCTATACCATAGTGTGAGTATAAGAATGAGCTAATACGGATATCTTAATATGTATTAAATCCTAATAATGTCGGTAGAATATTGTGGCCCGCTCAACGCTAGACCGAAACAATGACCCTTGGACATAAATAGGTTGAAGACTCCCGACTTAGATAAAGAGCCATGCCACACGTTAGTTCCGAAATAAAACGTTTTTATTCTCCTAAAACATATGCATGAACACAACCGAATACGGTTTTTATGACGTCAACAACCCCCCGCTCATTATATCCTGTTCAACATCTTAAATTATGAATAGAAGGCTGCCTTCTATAAGTTCTCATTTGTGAAGCATTTTTTAAGAGAACCACACACGGCTGGCGCTTCCACACACATACATAAAAAAAGAAACATCCAAAATATTATTTTAATAAGCTAATGTTTTAATAATTTAAAAAGCTTACAAGAAACATATTTTTGTTAAAAAATAATTATTTGTTGTGAAAGTTTAGATTACTAAAAGTGAGAGCAGCTCGTCATATGGTCTAGCAGATCATAAGGCTTGGGGAATGGAACATGAGAGTAGATCTGGTAACATGTTAGCTGTCAGTTACCTCCATTACTACACTGCATGTACGTGAGGATAACTTACCCTCGTCAAACAGTCCACCCCAGGAGTTTATCGTATCTGCGCTGCACGGAGAATAAATCAAATCAAAGTTTCTTCCCCCTCCCCCAAACACAGTGAAGTTGTTATCCTTGTTTTTTTTTTTAATATTTTAAAAGTTTAATAAGCAGAGATTATTTAAATGTTATAATAAATTAATCAGTCGTGTCAAAGTAACACAATAAGTTAATTATAATTAAGCATGTTGATAAAGTAATATTTAAAGGTTGGTAAGAATTCAAAATATTATATTAAGAACAATAAATTGATTTACAACTTTAAAGGTTCATAAAATGTACTGTACATTTTAGTTTAAATAACATTGTTACGTTAAAAACATACTAGAACAAAGATGTTTGTAATGTAACAAGGGTTCTTAAACGTAGAGTACATCTACATTTCCATAGCTATTAAATATTGTAAATCAATATATATATACATTTATTAACAAACTTAATTTTAATTAATTTATTCTGTTACCTTGATTCGACTTATTATATACACATAGTTTGCGTGCGTATATACGTATTTATAAAAGATAATGTTTGTTCTTAATATAAAAATAATAAAGTTTTGGAAGCTACTTAAAATTATCTATTAAAATCTTTTTATTTTATTTATTTAATACATGGTTTTAAAACGAACTCCAGGAAGCTTGGTATTAATATTAAATTAAAAATATGTATCACGTAATAATGGTATAAAATTCTGAAATGCAAAAAGTATGAAATATCCATATAAGCTGTATTTATTTTCCTGGTAGACACAAGTCACGTATAAAAGGAAGTATATACCCACGTTATTTCAGCAAATCTGAGCAACTATTTATAAAAAAATCATGAGATTTATAATGTTAAAATAATTATCAAACAATTATAACTTACTAGGCCTAGTTAAATGTAAGTATAATTATTATTTTTCCAATGGTGGTTCATTTTTTTAATGATATTCCATCATCATAACTTTGATAAATACAAGTGTATTTGGCATGAAGTATTGTGTTCCCTTTGAAGTATGCGGTGAAATTACTGATATACGCCCGAATCGGTCTATCTTTTTATTTAGCACCACGTCTTACTGCCTGTTTGGGTTATACGCTTAAGTACTAATTACGCTAATGATTTAGGAATTGAGATGGTTGAATTTTTAGGAAGCAAACCCGCATTTGCGTGTAAGGAGAGTGGAAAACCTTTTAAGAAAAATCACCCCCCCCCCCCCCCAGTTCCTCCAACCGAGATTTAAACCTTGATCGTCTCATTATCAACAGCCAAGTTCAACATAAAACTAACGAGTTAGCTAACTACGCCACCGAGGCGGGTCGAATTGGTCTAAGTGTCTGGTAGTTAAATCAAGGCCGCAGGGTTTTGCTATCCTGTAGACTGTAAAGCAAAGAGAAACTTCGACCGAACTGGAAGACACTTGCATGGATCGTGAGCATCTAAATTTAGTCTAACAATATAGTACAGTTTAAAAAGTAACAAACCACGTGGTATGATGGTCAGTACGCCTGGCTATGAGCCTAGGGGTCCCGGGTTCAATTCCCGGCTGGTACCTTGGGTATTTTTTCCGAAATGAGAATTACCCCAACGCACAGTGGGGCGGAATCCCAAAAAAAGTGTCCAAAAGTCCAAAAATGAATTTTAAAATTAGAGGTTTTGGATCATTTGGTTTGGTACGCTGATAGTTCAGGCATCAAATGGCAGGTTGGGTAAGGGCCCAACTACTCATACCTGTGTAGTGAGCTCAGTTCAAAAGTGACCTTCGATCGAGACGCACAGTTTATTGACGGCTATTATGGTGTATTTAGCGACTTTTTTTTTTAAATTTTGACTTAAGATTTGTAATATCAGCGACTTCAAAACCCCCATTAAATCAAGTTTTGATTTAATTTAATAATTTTTTACTTTCATGTTCACCATATTTATTCCAATTTTTTCTTTTTTTTTAAATTTGGCCTTCAATTCATAATCAGCTATCTCAAAAACCCCCATACATCAAGTTTCGATTGCATTTGATAATGTTTTTATTTTCACGTTCACCATATTTTATCCACCATTTTTAAAAAAATTCTGACTTCAGATTCATGACCAGTGACATCAAAAACCTCAGTACACCCATTTTCATATGAATCTAAGGAAGCCTCCATATTTTGGCCACTTTTTGGAGATTCCGTCCCACTGTTCAACGGTCACCAGGGATTGTTTGGTTAGTTAGGCTTAAGCTAGGTTGTGTTTCCACTGGTTCTACACCCTCATACTCACTATCACCACCATCTCAACTAATCGGGACATGGAAAGAGCTTCCACGGAAAAAGATGAACGATTAGTACACTCAGGCGTCCCCTGGGAAACGGTACATTAGTACTGACTGATCTTCCCACTACTGGGGTTCGAGTGTTGTAGCCCAGACGCGCAATATTATAGTTTAAAAAGCAAATAACCTTTTCGGTCTCATAAGGTAACACTTTCACAATAAGCTTGACCGCCGATGACGGGGAAATTGTGTTTCGACCTCGATCGGGTGTACTGAGGGTGGTTTTTCCTAAATGGTTTCCCAGTCTCCCTCTCTCTGCGGTAAACTTCCTCTAAATTCAAATTTCATCAGCCCTAACCCATCAGAGTAATTAAGACATAAGCATATAGCCCGAGTGGGTAGTAAAACGTGGCGCCGCTTAAAAAACAAACAAAGATCGAAGATATTGAATGAAGCTCTATATTAATTAAAACAATACCATTTATTTATTTATCTTAATTCAAATAAACTATTAAAATTTTACTAGTTAGCCCTCTACATATTTTTAGTTTAAATTACAATCTTATGGCCACCGAAATATTTGAAAATCATTCTTAAAAGGTAAATAAATTTAAAAATAATTGGTTTTAATATAGTAGGATACATAAAAAAATATATGAAATATTTTAGAAAATAGGCCGTACCCTTACGTAGCTTCTCAAGTAGCCGTTTATAAATTATTAATAATAACTTTTGATTTTGTACTTTAATGCAAACAAAATATAAGAACTCGTTCTATAGGCAAACCCAAATAAACACACGCACGCCAATAAACTTCCAATCTATTTTATATTTACATTTATATAATTCTTGGCTAAGGAAATAATGATAAAATTAAATCTTCTTTGTTATTCTTTTATTAACTTATTCTTATAACAAAGAAGATCAAATTTTTATCATTTATTATTCCTTAACAAATAAATATGAACGTTATTTAAAAAAATAAAAATATAATCTTAAGTTAAAATATAATCAAGTAGTGAACTTTAAATAACCGCTTTAAAGTTTGCATATCCGAGAGTGGAATCATAATATCATGTGATAAAAAAATCCTCCCCCTTAGAAAAACCCAAGCCAAGATTCAACTCTGGTCTCCCAGACTAGAACTAGACGTTCTCAGCACTCAACCATCCCAGCCCTGTCGGAAGTGCCGGTGAAGTTTTGGTGACAAACCGTTGTTAGGTAATAGGGCGAGACGAAGTTCGACTTCGCTAGAAATATTTGGGGAGAGCGGGAAGGGTTAAGGGGGAAAAAAGGGGTTTTCCCGTTTCAATGGCTGAGAAGGAGGGGGGGGGGTGGAAGAGGGGTTAATGTGACACATTTTCCTCCTGAGTGGCGATCGTTTCCACCCAAGGTTTTGGTCGGTCGGTTGGGTGCCGCGTGAAAGTAAAATGGAATCCAAGAGAGAGAGAAGAAGTTGGGGGGGTGGGGGGGGGGTAGAGAGTGGGATACTGAGCTGCAAGGTGCACGATAGAAGAGGGGGGACTTAGAAAAAAAACAGCATGGAATAACCATTTATTGCCATTAGGCCCAACCTTTTTAGTTTTCTAGATGGATGGAGCTTCTAAACAAGAGATTAAATCTAATATATTATTAATGGTCAGTTATTAATAAAGTTAAAGATCTAGTCTCAGTAGGAAACATACAAAACTTTAATCCTCCCCTCCCCCGATTTTCTTTGTGGATATGAAGCTTTCACACTGCACTAAGATAATTAATTGAGAGCTTTTGAAAACAAAGTGCTTAGAAAAATATTTGAAACTAGAAGAGTGATCAAACAGAAGAGAGAGAGAGAGAGCTATATAATATAAGAACTTCATGGCCTGCATGTATCCCTAAATTTGTGAAGAATGATCAATAAATTCAGGTTTGGGTGTGGCCGTCACTAGGCACGTGATGACAGGTGGGAGAACAAGATTTAGTTGGAGAACCTGAAGCTACAATACTCCTTGGTAAGCCGAAACGTTGACGGGAGTATAATAGGAAAATGGATTTGAAGGAATTTGGAATGTCAGGCTTGATATTAGATATAGTTGTCCTAAGACAAGTTTGAACGGTGAGTTTATGTATGGTTGGACGTGCACCTTAGAGTTCCTTTAGGTGGGGATGCAGGGAATGAAATAAAAGCTAAGTATTCTTGCAGTTTTTACAGCAAAACTTTTGTTTGTCAAAACTAATAGAATATTGCTGCTATACAAAAATAGAGTATACATTTATTCACATGGCGATGTCAACAGTTCTTTAATATCTGTCATAAATATAGTGGCATTAGATGAGAAACTTTTTAAATGGAAATAAAAAGTTTTCGTGAATTTCCAGGACACCCTTAATGGATATTCAACAATTATTGAGGACACCATGTGAAGAAAATGAAACTCTATGTTTGTATAGCAGCACTATTTGATTTATTTTGACCTTTTTTGGTGTTCCATTTAATCCCGCCTTAAAAACGCGAGTGAGTGAGTGGGTGTTCCGTGTTCATAACCTCTACTATTATTCTACATAACGCCTTAAAATGTGTAGGGTATGTAAGAGTGTTACTGAAATGTAGTGCATATTGTGTTTAATAATTTACAGGGGCTACACAGTTAAAATTAGCTCCGTGAGCCAGACTAGCTATACCTGGTATCACCTCCAAGTGAACAGCAGGTCTTACGGATGAAAGCTTTATCGAAAAGCTTTACTTTCACTATTTCTCTGTTAGCTGTTGCCATATTTACTCGCTCTAAGCTATGTTGGAAGGTGGTGTGCTGGGGTAGCGAGTAGGTATTGGCAACCTCGATGACTCAGAGTTGCAAAACTTGTCCTATATTCAAGGGAAGATTGAGCACAGGAAAACAAGAGAATGACAACACTGTTTCCACATAGTAGGCATGCGATATTCTCAAATATGATACCCAGTATGCGATAAAGCTTGTAGATTTGTTTAGCATGTTTATTTTGATTTTAACATATAATGTGAGACTGACGTTTTTTAACCATGTTAGTGATGGTTATTCTCTATTAATAATTGAATATATTATTATTAAGGTTTTCTGTCTAACTTGGTTAGCAAGGAAAAATATCAACTTCATATCAAAGGAGAAATTATGGGTGATATTTCAACTTGAAATCCAAAGAGAAAATTTAGATTCTGTTCCGTTTAAATTCGTTAACTTATAAACATGGCGGTATTGAGGTCTAATGTTTAAAAAAATAATAATATTAAAGGGTGTTTTAGTTTTTAACATTAGCACATTTAGGAAATATCTAGACTATTAAATTAAACAATCAGGTTCAATTACTGATAATTATATATATTTACATAATGTTTATAAAATATATAATTACTAATGTTATATATGTATTTATAATACTTGACATTATCTTGATAAATACTATCAACTATGTTGCTATCCATATCAATTAGAACTTGGAATTAGTTGTCAACCTCATCTGATGTGGTTTTAGGGTGATGAAGAGTTTGGGGCTCGAATCCGGGCTGGATGAAATAATGGTGTTATTTTTCTCCAAAATTGTTTCCCAACATTCCCTCTTAATTCCAGCCACATTAATGTAAATAGTGTAATAGTGTAAAATACCACACTTATATAATTTTTAAAGTGAGCGTTTCTTACTGTTTTATGGATCAACCTAATTTAAAAAAAGTTTCACAGTAAATTAGTAAATATTTTGTTTTATAATTCTAGGTCTTCAATTTCAAGTTCATATAGCAAACATCTGCTAATTCGCATTTCCCTAAGTCTGTTATACACAATTTTACATATATATGATGCGGTATAGTAACACATCTTTCATAAAAGGTGGCCTCAGATCTTTTATCGTGTCTTTTATTAAAGAAATATATTTATTTTATTAAATAGATAAGGGTTTATTTTAAAAAATTGAGTAAGAATTAAATAATAAACTAAATGTATTATTATCATTTAAGAACATCTATTTGAATAGTTTATAAAATAAAAATTGAAGGTGTTTGAAGAGTAACTACGTTATCGATGATTTAGTTTATTCTTCCAATTTTTTTTTTACTCCCTGCTCGCTCTTGTTGGCCTGTGAAGGGAAGCGTGGCCTCAATCCTTATGAAACAAAGCTAAAAATAGCAGCTTGATCTCCCTGTAAAGGGCTCCTCTCTCTACACTCGTCACTACTGCCCCCCCCCCCCCCTTCACCATACTCCTAACCCACCAACCAATAGCTAGCTACCTGTAGCTTACATCGCAACCAGCCAACCGGCTTTCAACATCACCCCATTCCCCCCCCCCCCCTTTTCACCCATTTAGTCCCCCACGCACTCTGCAATGATGGTCTTCATAAACCAGGGGAAATCATCCTAACATTTCACACACATTCGCAGAAACAAAAGAGTTTACCTGTTTTTTTTCTCCAACCGGGCATGTTTGATAAATACTTCACAACATGTATAACTATGCTGTTTTTTTACTTTTTAAATTATCCAAGCATGAGTTTAAAAAACTTGAAAATATAAATATTTGATAAATAGCAGAATTTAGCTTCCAAAGTGGAAGGATTAAAACAAATGTAGGCCTACGTTCGTGATGGCATCACTTTTGTTTTATTTTACACTGTAAGAAAAATCTGTGGTAAAATTCCCATACATGTATTGGAAGTAATTAACCCATACAAGTATTGAAGTTTTCCCATACACGGTCATGGGAAAAGTGCCATACGTTGGTAGTAATTTTCATATACTGGGTCGGTATTTTTCCCATACCTGTGTATGGAAAAATTAATATTTGACCACCATGAAGGTTGTAATTTTCATTTACTTGAGTGGTATTTTTCCCATACCTGTGTATGGAAAAATTAATATTTGACCACCATGAAGGTTGTAATTTTCATTTACTTGAGTGGTATTTTTCCCATACCTGTGTATGGAAAAATTAATATTTGACCACCATAAAGGTTGTAATTTTCATTTACTTGAGTGGTATTTTTCCCATACCTGTGTATGGAAAAATTAATATTTGACCACCATGAAGGTTGTAATTTTCATTTACTTGAGTGGTATTTTTCCCATACCTGTGTATGGAAAAATTAATATTTGACCACCATGAAGGTTGTAATTTTCATATGCTGGGTTGGTTTTTTTCCAATGTTTGTGTATGGAAAAAATTATATTTTACCTATACATTGGTTGTAATTTTGCATATAACGGGATGGGATTTTCCCAATGTTTATTAATGGGATAAACAAAATATCATCAATGCATTGGTTGTATCTTCCCCATATTAGGGTATGGGTATAGTGACATTTCACCAGTAAGCTAGTTGTATTTTTCATATAATGGATAGGTTTTTTTATATAATTGGGTAGAGGAATAGTGCAATTTATCCAATGTACTTTACATGTGTATGGAAAAATAAAAAAGTAGTCTTTTCTGGAGAAAAAAAAACAATTCTGGCTGTGTGTACAATCGTCGTTGAGCTGAAAGATATTTCCAAAGATGTGTGTACAAAATAAAACACTTTGCCATGTTTCACATAGGTCTATTACTGAGCTATCCAGGAATCGTCCCGTGCCCAGGGTCATTCTTCATTCAGTTTAAGGTAGACTCTGTAATAAGCCTTGTGTGCAATATGTAATTAATATATGAAGTTGTGCATTCTTCCAATTTTACACCTGGCAGTATAACAGCCACTATTGAGTCAAGATGTTTGTGGAATCAGATAACTCGCTTAATGTAGCCAATAATTTCCACATGTTGAGCACAGACTCTGCCTTCAAATATCAAGTAAGTCCAGATAATATAATCATGGAGCACAGTGCAGCAGGGATTTTTGTTTAAAAAATTACAAATTATTTAACATTTATTTTGCTGTAAAATAAATTGTAATGTATTTTTTTATTAATTAATTCAATATGGGTAATGACTATCAAATAAAAATTTAAGAGAACCGGAATCAGAACAGGAACCTAATTAAGAACCGAAAAGAATAGGACCTTTTTTTCTAGAACCATAACCTTGGAATAGTTGTTTGAAGAACCGAAACAGGAACCCGAACCAATAAACATTTTGGTTCAACTCCCTGATATCAAATAACATTTCTGCACATTTAGAGCAATTGTTAAATATATATATATATGTATATATAAATTGGTATATTACCCTATTTAATTTACTTATATCAGAAAAGTATTATTCTTAAACAATTTTTACTGAAAAACTAAAGTAAATTCCCTTTGAATATAGATTTTCACGCTAGAGAGAAATTTTGCCGTTTAACAAAGAACAAAATATGTGAGTTTTATTTAACAGTTTGTTAATGTTTTATTAAATTTACACACAATCTAAAATACTTCCATTCAATATAAAATGTTGATTTAACTAAAATGTGTGATAACGGGCAAGTCACGTGTGCCCCTTCATAAAGTGTGGTATAAGGGGTTCAGTTGTACACATGAAAGAGAATGACACCATCAAGAATAGCTTCCGGTCTTTAAGTTGACGCCATTGCAACTTTAAAGTGCACTTGGCTTCCAAGGGTTCTTGGACAGACCTATCAGACATGGCCTGGATATTAAGTTTTAACAAAATCCATCAAACCTTTTCATTCGAGACGGAGAGAATGGTAAAAAAACTTTTTTTGGGTTAGAATTCACAAATATATATATAATCAATCATCTCTAAATAAGTAAAAAATGAAAAATATGAAAAAAAGTTTTGGAGTCAGAAATGATTTTAATATTTTACACTTTTAAAAGATGCTCAACTAGCACTAGAGATGCTCCAATACTTTTGATAAAATACCAGTATCAATATTGTTGACTGCAATAGAAAATGTTAAAACCATTCAAGATTTAAACAGACAATAATGACACGTTGACAATTTCTAAAAAATTAAAAATAGTCAAAATGGCAAGATAGGTAGGGTACAGTTTTAAAACATAATTTAGCTATTACTTCTTTATTACATATGAATAATACTTTATTTTGCTTGTTTTTACAATAAGTTCTCTGGTTCATGATCTAAATATACAAGTCATTCCATAGAACAAACTTAAGATTAAAAATAAATAAACATTAGTTGAAAATAAACAAAAATGTGTATTTTTGGAACACATGTAACATCTTACACTGTAAAATGAACTTAAAATCATTATAGTTGCATGTATTTATTTAAATAACACTCCATTGTGTTCATAAGTTATGGACAATACATTTTTGTTAGAAAAAAATCCTTACATCAAGTGTAGGGACTAAAATATTTGAAGGAATACAATGAAACAATTAAATATATGAAAGAAAATGTAACATCCGTTACAAATGGAATGGCTCATCTGCTTCTTGGTCACCAATACGTTCTATCAATTTCCTGACTTGAGGATTTATTGAGTGAAGTGACCTCTTCGACTTTTTTCCTCTTTTTGGTCCTTCCAGTGGATTAATTTTTTGAAAAACCCTGTAAAAGTTCCAAAAACAATTACAGCGCGTCAACAAAACTTCTATAAAATTCCTTGAATGTTCCATGAATTTTTGAAACTTTCCTGTAAATTTTTTTTATTAATTACATAATTTTAAAAGGCTATCAGTTAATAAACGTACAAAATATAAGTTCAGGGTGGCTATAAGACTTATGCTATAAGATTCCCCGACTTTTCCCATGACATTTTTTAATTTTTCATAACAATTTTCATGTTTATTACTTTTTTTAAATGGAAGCAGCTACTAAAAATATCAACATAAGTTCTTTATACAGGATTTAATGTTGTCGCCGTTATTTGTGGCTCTGTGTAAATTTGGTATTAAAAATAAAATCTCACTTAAATGTTAAATGTTTACGTGACATAGCCAGGATTTCATTCAGAAGGGGTCCCCCTCTATGGGCCTAATCATAATCCTCCTCCCTCCCCCCGCCTACCATCACTATTCTACAAATAACTTCCCCTTGCACGAGTGCAAGTACACGGGAAATTGTACCATGGTATTGATAGACTATATGTTATAGAATATAAAATGCAAAAAATATTATTTATTCAAACTAAAATTCACAAAAAATATAATGTTCAAGATTAAATAAGAATCGGCTTAAGTGACTTAAGTTTACTTTAAAAAATAACAGTATTTAACAAGGTATATGTACATACAAACATCAATTATGGGGGAGGGGGAAGCCCATGGTCAACCCCCCCCCCCCCCCGGCTATGTCACTGATATAAGGCATTAATAAATTCTTTTAGCTAAGTGTTGTCCTGATTTACAATCAAATTCCCTGATATTTCTCTGTCATCACAAAATTCCCCGACTTCCAGGTTTTCCCTGTCTCTAGCCACTCTGAAGTTCTTTTAGCAGTATAAAATGTTTCAGGCATTATTGGTGATTGCGTGAAAAACCCTTGTTTTAATATTAAGGTGGAAAATTAATGGTTTTCTTAACCAAGTCTTTAATGTCTCTGATTTTTTTCAAGTTTTTCCAGTCTGTAACCACGATGAATTTTTTTCTTTCACAGGTGACAAAAACAAAAATTACTAAGGTCTAATGAGCTTACCGTTGGATGAACTCTAAAGTCTTGTCGCTTTTATTTCCATATTTGTAGCCGAAGACGTAAAATGATAAGAAATAGCATAAAAAGCCTTCCAAAATGCTTCTAGGTTTCAAAATAGACTCTCCTTCTGTGAAAACTTGGCACTCCGCATTCTCATCATACAAGGACTTTCCTACAATGGTGTTAAAACTTAGTTAGAACTACAGAGAAAAGCTATATCATTTAAAGGAATTAAAAACAACCCATGATTAAAATGTCTTAAAACAATAAAGCAGATGTGAGAAAGACTAACCTTTGACAACTAGAACAGGCCTATCTGTGCTCCCTGCAAACTGCATTTCCTCCATTGATGATGTATCCTGTGAAAGGCAAATACCCATAAGCTCCAAAATTTAACTATACTTGAGCAAAAAAAGTCATAGAAATATGATGGATGTTATTTAGATTAAGAACTTACAGTAACAAGACAAAATATTTCCTTTTCATCCTCAAGGAAGAAGAGGGGAAGCAGTTGAAATAATGCTAACATCTTTGGAGTTTCTTGCCGCAAATTTGTAGAAGCTCGATTTGCTGTGGCAATAACTTCTTTCATACAGATTCTAGCTTCTGTCCTTTTCTGGCCAACTTGATTTTTCTTTTTTTGCTCTATTTCTAGGACAGAGAGCAAGACAAGTCCTTTCAACGACACTTTTTCTTCCCATACTTTTTTTGACATCTTTCCCAAATAGAAGAGATGCATGGGCAAGGAAATAATTGGCTTCTTCAAGGTATGGCCACTTAAGGAGAACTTCCTTCAAGCCACCCTTTCTATCTATAATGTCCTTTCTTTGGGTCGCATATGTACTTTTCATAAGCTTGTCTATCTCATCGCAGGTAGCTGTCATTAGGTTTTCTATCTCATCACAATCGTTCATTGAGTTTCGTATATGAAGCAGCTGCAAACGTTTGCTTTCTTGAGTTTCCTTAGTCTCGTCTTCTGGCAGAGGTACCTCATAAGCCACACAGCCGTACTCATCATACACTCTTTCTTTCATATGGAGCCGAGGGGTGTTTTCTTTTTCGCTGATTTCTTCTGAATGATGCGGCCTTTTTTTTTGTCTTTTCTCGCTAGATGGCTTCTTATAATTTATATGATCATATAGTCTGATTATAAATGCCTCAATCCCATCATTCAACAGTTCACCATCAGCATCCACAATTTTCAAAGCTTGGGGATACTTATTTCCAAATATTTTGAGGAGAGTACTCACTGTACTCCTCTTATAATCTCGAAGTGTCCAAATCATGTGCAAGCCAAGAATTTTTCTCAGATCTCTGGCTTCCATAGCTGACAATGTTTCTCCTCTCTCCAACTTCTCTGTCATTGCATCAGTTAGTTTGCTCCACGGAAAAGATAGAGGAGCTCTTCTTTCCCCAACCAATTTTGCATTTGTCACCAAAGCTAAGAGAAAGAGAAAACAATACATAAATTAATCATATGAAAAAGAGAAACAATATTTATCATTGTACAACTTTCATTTGAGTTACAGTAACTACCTCCACTTTTGGAATTTGATTCCTGTTGATTGTCTTTATTTCTAGGTGTTAAAATGCTTTCTCGCCTACAAACTGACTCTTCTTTTGAAACCCATTCTTCCTCAGCATTAAGAATCATCATCTCTGTTAAAATGGGCAAGGAAGAAAGGAATTCGTCTTCATCTATAAGGGCCCCATTTTGATCTAAAACAATCTAAAAAAAATCTACAGTGAGAATATTACATTACAAATATAAAGGAAACATTTAAAGAAAAATAAAGTTCAGAAAAAGCTACATTGCATACACTACCAGGGTGTTTACTGAGTAGAAGAAACAAAAATTAGTGACTTTTTGGTGACCTTTTTTGAATGAACGTATATGTTTTTTGAGAAATCCAAATTCAATATTTTGAGTGGGTGATCTTTAACTTTAAAAATGCCTAATGTGGTCATGTTATAGGCCTATATCGTTTTAAAGCCCAATAAAAACCTTACAAAATTGTTTTTATTTCATTTCTCTATCTAATTTTGCATTGTAGGAAATTCAAACAAAAATATTTTTGTGACTTTATGACAAAAATATAGAAAGTTCGTGACTTTTCAAGGTGTTTCGTGACCCAGTTGACACCCCGACTACTTTCAGCACCCAAGTGAACCTAGATGACAGCTACTAGAAATAGTACCTAATGCATCCCTACAACAACAGCTAACATATATTGTTGGTGACTGACAGTAAACATGTGATCAATTGTGACGCAAACAAGTTATTTACAATGGTGCACCCACACAGCGGATAAAAAAAAATACATTCTGAAAATTGAAAAATGACACCTGGACACGGGACCTCTGGCTCCCGGGTTCGATTCCCGTGTCCAGGTGTCATTTTTCAATTTTCAGAATACGATATCTAGATGGAGTAATTCCCACTAATAAACATAAATAATAGCTTTGGCTATTAATTCTTTAAAAAAATCCAGTTAAATACTTCAAAATACAATAAAATAATCATAAAACCATTTAAAACATATACATAAAATTACAAGTTCTTTCTCTTTTCCAAGTAAATATGATGCCTGTATTAAAAAGTATTAATGAATGCACTATATCACACATTATCAATAACAATACAAAACGAAAAATAGGCATGTTTAGTTCTGTTTAAACAATAATCTTTTATAAGTCAACACAAAACCGAAACATGTTATTTCTGAACCAAATGTACCTTGCACTGCTGAGAAGGTAGACCAAGTTTCTTGCATGCTGTTGCAACAACTTGATCAATTGTATCACCGGAAACAAGAACTTTATCTTTTCGGTTAGAGCTCACTATTGTGAATAGTGGCATGATGCTTCTGAAAAAAGGAGAAAATTAAAAAAGTCTACATGAGTACTACATGCGAACAAAAGGACATCATTTGAAGCACATATTTCATAGCCTGTCAAAAAAAAGTATGAGATTGGTTTAATGTGAAAATAAGTGTAAACGCAGAAATAACTCTGCATTATTACCAGCTTTAGCAGCTACATGGTCTAATGTGCCAAGGTTCGAAACTCAGTTGGGTGTACTGAGACTAGTTTTTCCTATTATTGATTTTTAATTCTAGCACCACGCAAATGCGGGTATACTTCTTATAAATAAAGCTGTCCTCATCTCTGGCTCATTAGTATAGTTAGTACATAGACGTAAAACCAAAATAGGGTGTAAAACGTCATGCTAAAAAACTATAAAAAATACACATTCTGCATTATAGTTAAAGTTCCATGATATGTGCCACCCTTAGAGTTGCAATCATATCTACGACTGAATATATTCCTGCAGCAAAGTGACTTTAAAACTTATGTTGTAAAATTCCCTGACTTTTACAGGTTTTCCAGAAAATATGTTTAAAATTTCCATAACAATTTTTCTGTTTAATACTACATTAACTAATTATTCTATTAAATTAAGGTGACCATATGTACTGATTTTACCAGTAAAGTACTGATTTTTAGGACAGTGCCCTGGTTGGTCATTAGATGAAACCCGTACAGTTTAGTAGAAGTACAACAAGAAAAAAAATAATTTCTCAAAAAATCGAGTACATTACATATTGGCAGAGCACTATGTAGACTGTAGAGTAAGGTTATATCTAGCTATAGAACAGGTTGTGCCAAGCATAAGCCTAAAGTATAGGAACTCGTTCACTGCTACTAGACTTCTGTTGTCCCAACCTGTTTAGCAGATAACCTTACACAATGCTAAGACGCACCCTAGCGGCAGTGACTCTGTGACACTCGCTCGTAACGCTAGTCTAGACACCAGTCTGGCGTGTATCAGTTCACTCTTTTATTTTGTTACAATATAATATTAATATATAATATAGATAACTATTTTAAATGTCCTGGTTCTAAATTATAAAAAAATAATCATCTTATATTAAATGCAAACAGCCACTAAAAATATAAACATTTTTATAAGCCCTTTTCTCAGTATTGAATGTTTTTGGCACTATTTGTTGCCATGTATGTGGTATGGATAAAGAAAATTCAATTTTTTTTGTGCTTGCATAGAAAAATTTAGATTTTATTCTAGCCAAGTGTTTTCTTATTTTTTATCGAATTTCCTGACATTTCCCTACTTTTCCAGGTTTTCCCTTTCTTTAGCTGCCTGTACAGACTTTTATAGAAACATACTTACACATTATGAAGTTGTTCCTCAACTTTCATAGTGGTAATTAAAATGGCAGCACAGAATATGTTCGCCTCAATAATGGACGTTCTGGACCTTCCAGCTTGGGGGGGGGATTAAATTTTATCAACATTAACCACTAAGCACACAAGACTCAAATACTTCTATTAATATTTTGTCCGGCTTTTGAAAAAAAAAACCCAAGTATTTAAATTATTTCTAGATTATTATCCATTCTCTGTTAAATAATTAAGAACTTGTTTAGGCCTAAGTGATTCTGACTCCAACAAAAATCTTATTAGGTACCAATTATCATAAGTTATAATCTTGTCCAAAAAAATATTTACTGTGAGACAGCCCTTTGATTAATCATATTTGTCACACTTATTTCTCAACTATGTTTTAAGTTACATTATTATTATTATTATTATTTTGGTGTTGTCATGCCATAGATCCATTGCCCCTTGTCCAAAGTGAGTCCTCCAGAATGTCCTATTAAAAGGTTCTTTAAATAGATCCTGAAACTTCATCTTTTTTCCCTGTTTTGAGGTCATCAATAAGTTGCATTTGTCATATTCTTGATTCCCTTTAGCCTTCCCCTTTTCCTTCAACGAGATCACTCAATAAGCCATTTATTATCATTCATTTGGCCTTTCTCCGTAGACTCATTTGGCCAATGGTTATCTTTTCGTTATCTCTTCTTAGAACTTCTTCATTAGTTATATGATATGTCCACTTTATCCTTTATGTTCTCCTCCAGCACATCTCAAAACTTTCCAAAAATGTCTTCTTTTTCTTTATGGTCCATGTTTCAGTTCTACACCTAGAAAGACTTCACCAGTTTCTTTCTCATATTTAGGTCCAGTTTGATAGTCATTATTGTCTTTTCCTTATGAAAGCAACCTAGGCCCTGTACACTGCGTGTCTGTTGCAGAAAACTTCTTAAATATTTTTAATGTTTCATACTCTCTATCTGTTAGTTTCTCACTACTATGTGAACAAAGGCCAACATGTTTAATGAGGGTATAAAATGCATGTGTGTGTGAAGTGACTGAAATCCCGCAAGATAAAAACAATTTAAATTAATGGGCCGATCAAATTTTATATTGAAAGAGAATTTGTCTTAAACCATAAATATTGGGGGAGGGGATGTCCCTCCCCTCATACCCTCTCTCAGGCATGTTCATGGCCTCTTGTCATATTTAATATTTGACTAATCCATGCTTCAAACGCACCTTTGGTATAGTGTTCATAGAGTAAACATGAAGTGGCTCATATGATAGAAGATCCTTTACAAAAATACATTCGTAACAGAGAATAGAGCCAAGTTCATAAACACGAAGTTCTGGCTTAAAAGTTGTCTTCAATATTTCCAAAAGCAAATAAATTTTCTCTTCATAGTCATGCAATATCATGCAAATTCTTCCCATTTTCACATTAAACTGATAATGTTCTTGTCTCAAAACCACAACATCTCCTTTTTTGTAACAAGTACCTTTGACCACAACTTTACTGCATTCCATAGTGTCATGGTCTGGAACCTTTTGACGCAGCACTCTTTGTATATCATCACAATACAAATTTGCCTGCAAAGGTCTTTCATCAATCACATTTTGCAGCTTACATAAGCCAGCACCTTGTCTTAACAAACTTTGAAATAATTCATGTTTTTCAGAAAGTGAAAACGTCACATTCTTGAAATTTCGAAGGAACCTCATGAATCTCTTGAAGAAGGTATGTTTACTTTCAAAACGAAGAGTCCATACTTTTAAAAGGGGCCCGAATTCTAAAATTAGTTTTGGGTAATGAGACATGAAATGATGTTTTGGTATCAATTTGTGATTAGGAAATAGAGAAGCCCTAGAGATTAGATATTCGTTAATGATCATTTGGAGGTAGGCAATGTAAGTCTTGTGAATCTCTGGAGCGAATATTATTTCCACACATTCTGACAGGTTTAAAAGACAAAGCCATACTTTATCTTCAGTGTCTTTAATCTTATCTCCAATAAGAAGGGGGAAAATTCTCAAAAAAGTCCAGTTTTGCCAAGCACCACCAGATAGTTTTGTACACTTATCGACCAATTTTACTGGCTTATCCTTTCTGTCACTCGTTGAATACTTGAAAGTTTCAATTCTGTTGTTCAGATCTGAGTAAGTGAACCACCCCTTGCCAATAAAATATTTAATGAAAAGTGGAACATCCACAGCAACTACACCTTCCAAGAGATCATGACCACAGCAAGGACAAAGTCCAGGCATACATACATGATAATAATTGAGCCTATTGAACACAGAATTGAACTTTATACCCTGGTAGTTTTTGCCTACATCGATATGGGTAAGTGCCTCCTGATATTTTTCAACAGTTCTTTTTTGGTAGGTTCCAGAGAAATATAGATTTTCTATTGCTTCCTCCTCTGAATTTTCACTGGATGACTCATCACCATCAGATGACTCGCTCGAGTCAGAGTAAGAAGACATATTATCATTGAAATCCTCTTCTGCGACAACATTCTCGACATTCATTTGTTGATCTTCACCATTGTAGTCAATCTCCTCTTCTTCATTGTTAAGAATTGCTCCATCTGCCTCAAGTCCATCAGTGTCAGGTAACACTGGCGCAACAATAGTACCATTTCTTTCAATCAAACAAAATCTGCAAAAAAACTTTGATCTACTAAAGTTCTCTACATAGCCACCTAATTGATGATTACCAAGATTGTCTCCAGCAATGAATACTACGGTTCCTTTAACCCACTTATTAGGTCCGATTTCTATTCCCTCTGTTTCAATTCTTTTTAGATCTTCCACAATTGTACCATACACTTTTTCATGGTCTAAAAACTTTTCTCTACACAAAGCAACAAGCTGAATGGAGTTGATGTGAGTACGGATGTAATCTGGAAGATTTCCTAGGCTTAGGTAAACTGCAACTATTTTATATTTGCCTCGTGCTGAACCCAGGGGGTTTACTACTTCAAAGCAGTCTTGGTAAATAATTATTTTTATGGACTCAGGGGTATTTTGAAAGAATGTATTTGATCGATAAACACTACCATCGGTGAAATCCCTTAGAATATCATCATTAGAACAACGAGAAACTAATGAAATAGGATGTAGGGACTTATCTTTGAACATGGCTTTGATTGTTTCAATAATAGGAACATAGTGAAAAAAAATTTTCTTGCCATTTGCATCGCACAATTTTTTTTGTATAGGTCTCACATAAGTTAAGTGCTCCCTATAGAACTTTTTTCGTTTATAATTAGTATTGAGAGTATCATAACTTTGTAAGAACAGATTTTTTTTCATCAAACTCTGACTAATTTCGATTATCTTGGGTAGTGGAATGTTTTCCACTGATAAGATCTGTTGCAAGTCATTTTGTTGCTCATCCATACCTTGTCTTTCTATATTATGCAACTGTTGGACAAGATGTTGAATTGTAGTAGATGGAACCATAAACTCTGCTTCTAATTTAAGAAATAGCTCAGCCAAATTGTTCAAGTACAAATCAGTCTGAAGTCTCTCCGAGAGACATTCTGCTACAGGTAAGGGCTGTTTGTCATTGTCGTCCTCAATCACTTCTATATCACAGTCCTCGGTTACATTAAAATTAATTGAGGAAGTATCCATCCCTACATGTCTGTGATACTTAGATAGATGACCCGTAAATGAATTAATAGTGCTATACTTTCCCTTCAAATTGCAAGTAGGAAAAGGACATTCTATGGATGTGCCCTGAAAAATATGGTGTTTTAGGTGTTTAATTAAAATCTGATAATTATCTTCTTCTTTCTTACAAGTTTGAACATTGCAAAGAAACTTAGAAAATTCATTCACAATATTCTGAGACTGAGATTGTATTTTTGTTTGTTTAACCAATACATCATGAATTCTAATTAGATGCATCCGTAAAGATGCAGGAGTGCGAAAAAATTCTGTGCAGCCATGGTAACCACAGTGTAAGTCGCCACTCAAATTTTTGTGGTATTTGTGGTGATCCAGGTGATCTTTCAGAATGTGGGTACTGTAGGTGCAGAAACGGCATTTGTATGTCATCTTGCCCAAATATATTGTTACAGTAAAATTTTCCAAGTTAAGTTTTCTCTCTGGAAATATACATTTATACAAACATCAATATGAAATCTTATAATCATAAAATATAAATAATACAGAATAATGTAAGTTACATATCATTCCATATATCCATTTATTTGTTTGTGTGTTATATTTAGCTTCATTTTATATTCATGTGTCCACTAATAATTAGCGTTATAGAAATAAGAATTCTTTTTTTGTGTTTTTTTTCCTCTGTCTGTCAAAGAATAAAATCAAATAAAAAACAGAAATATATAAAAATTAACAGGGAATTTTTTTACTACTAATACTACCACTAATACTAATTACTATTACTATACTATACTAATAATAATAATAATAATAATAATAATAATAATAATAATAATAATAATAATTTGTAATAAAGCATACTATGCATGTTGTGGTTCAATTTAATTGCATGCATTGGTCTGCGACAACTTTTCAAAAATGTAATGTGGCCTTTGTCTCAAAAAGTTTGTAGAACCCTGAGTTGGAGTACTAAAATAAACTAAAATTTAAAGAATTAGTTCAATGTTGATAAAGGGAATTTTTGTGTTCAAGATATGGGCCTAATGTTTTTGTGAGTGCTATCAAAACTTTCTATTAATCTTAAATAGGAAGATATAAAAAGCAATTATTGCTAAATATTAGAGATAGTGTGGATTCACATGTTCACTGATAAACAAAAGCAGTGCCAAACTGTGGTCATGTGACAGCTCTAAACCAATCACAAGGAATCGGCATGAGCCGCACTGCTCTTGAAGACAATTCTACTTTAAATGCGCTTCTCCTTAAAACCCGCTTAGAAGACCCAATTAAGTCTAAGACCCAACACACTCCAAACAGTGTTCATGCATACACATAGCACATGCTTTGTAGAGACAATGACTAGAAGACAAGATGCCACAGAGCTTTGTTTGTCGACTTTACTGTGTTGTGAGAAGTTTTGAAATAAACCGTTAAATATAAAGCCTATAAATCAATGTATTGAGTTGTTTTATGACACAGTTCAACTATTTGAAAACCTTGATATTGACAGTAATCTAAAATGGGGCATGGGATATGTTTATATACAATAAAATAAAATCAGTTAATAATAAATTGCATCATGGGTCAAAAGATATGTGTGCTTGCATGTGAACTGCTGCACCACTAGGTAGAGCAGATTCTATGTTCTATCAATTTTCAGCCTAAGTCTGAATCAAACTTCAGGTCTACTCTTCTGATATTTTTTGTGCAAGTGACCCCCAGCCACCTAATCAGTTAAAATTCAAATCTCTTCCCAACCTTTACCCTCCTTGCTCTCCTGCCAAAACACTACCCCTACCTACTACTCCCCTAGCCAAAAACCTTACTTTTTCACTATACCACAGAAATTTGTCTCTGCTTGCGCCTCTTCTACATGTACACACACCGTTAACTGTGCATTTATTTCAGCCCTACCAGTAGCTAACATATCACTATTTCATTCAGAAACTTTCAATCCACATTCCATAATAATTACATTTTGCATGAATTTTTACACCTAGGCCTACCTAATATGTAAGACTGTGGGACCTTCCACATTTCCCTCAAAACTGCTATTTAAGTAAGCAAACTTTTCAGATTTTATGAGTTAACTATATCATTGCATTTGTTATTATTTTCTAGTTCATTAACCGCTATACATATTCATAGTCTTTTTGGATGAACATCGCTTTGATTAACCTTGTGAAAGTGATGCTACAAACTCAGATGTAAGCCTACCTTCACTACACCTGAATGAAGTTCAATGTTCATAATTACCAAGAGCTCCGGTTTGAGTTTTTTAAATAGGCTACATACTCATGTAGAAATTAAATATCCCACAAAAGGTGGACATTAATGTTAGCATAGTCACTGACCATGGGAGGGTGCCAATAATTTCATTTACCATTAAATTAGTTGAAAAATGACACCTGAACATGGGAATCGAACCTGGAATCTTTGGTTTAGTATGCCAATACTGTACCCCTGAGCCATCCAAGAATCATTTCATGTTGAAAGCCTAGGCATTTTTCACTACAGTAGAGTAGGCACATAAAACAGCAATTTTAGGTCTACTACACAAACACACATGAGTCAGTGCCGTAGCAAAGGGGGGAGGGAGGGGACCCCTGAAATCTCAGCTCATAGCCGTGATCTAACACAATTTAAATGATTACTTGCACTGGTTTTCCATGAGAGGTGGAGGGCTTGTACAATAGTGATGGTTGTAGGGGGCTGGGGGGTGTTTACAATAGGTCCTATGTGTTGGTATGGAGGAATTTTCCTTTAGACCACCCCTCCCCTAGAAATGAAATCCTGGTTATGTCACTGCATTAGCACATTTTACTTCACATTAACTTAGGCCTACACTTCAACTCAATAACATTGTAAATAAATAACATTAGGAAGAACAGTCTGATTTCCATAGGAAGCCGGTTGTTTGAAAATTGGATACTCATGTTACCACAGTTAAGAAAATAAAAATATTACTTGTATTTATATTCTTAATCTGTTTAATCAAAGGTGTAATGAGAAATTATGCAGAAATTCATAAGAAAGTAAAATTGGAAGCTTTTTTTAACAATTTTTCAATGAATAGATCAATTAAAATATATTTATATAATATCAAACTTTAGTGATTTTCAATCAATGTTGGTGGTCAAAAGTGGGCTTCCTATAAAAATCAGACTGTATAAACATTGTGAAGGAAAATAACAGCTAATGTGCCAACTGTACAAAATGAAATATAATTCATTATCAATCAAGGAGAGAGCTTACTTTTCAACATATTGTTGACCACCTAGGCTATGGAGACAGCTACTAGACTTTACTCAAAATCTGTATGAAGAGTGTAAAAAGCCTCCACCAGAGACACTTTGCAGCCTACAGTGAGTGTATAAAGACTTTCCATGTTCTTTTGAGTATTGTTTTGACTCTTAATATTTTTTGTAGTTGATTTGATACACCGGTAATTTAAACCCTATATACACACATTAGTTTATGTACAGTACCCGGTAATTGAAAGTGATTCTTAATCTAAAAAAATGTTACATGTGAAAAGTGTTAGTGTTAAGAGGATGTTGCATCAACTATCACCAGGTGTTTTAACCTTTACCAAGTCTAAAGTACAATAAGGCTTTAAATTAACAAATTTATTCTATAATATTAATTTATTTGTTTAATACACCCTAAATTAATAAAAACAGTTTATATGCCTTTTTAATTTGTTTAAATTAAAAAAGAAATTAACATTTTAAAATATTTTTATTTATTTGCTGTATTTAATGTGCACTTTCTGAACTGACTGACACTATATCAGCACAGGACTTAAAAAAACTAACTTAAACCTAGAAGACACAACATAACACCCAGCCCATGGCCATCAAATCATCACTGTGAAAAGGGAAACCCACATTTCACAAATGATACATTTTTCAGCCATACTGGGAATCGAACCCAGGACCTTTAGCTCAGCAGGCATGCAAACTTTTTTTTAATAGTCCTACAGTAATTAAATATTTTATACATTTTGTATCTATTAACTTAGACCTATGCCACAGACAAGGAAACACCAGATACACAACCCTTAAGTTAAACTGGCTGCGTTCCTTTTCGAAGCTAGAGTCCTTCGACACTAGGATCTCCACATGCAGTCCCAGGTTACAACATAGGACTGCAACTAGCAATCCTTGTGTCGAAGGACTCTAGCTTCGAAAAGGAGCGCAGCGAAACTCCTGTAAGGCTGTGGAGCCTATCTGATGTTTCCTTATATGTGGCATAGGCCTATAATATTTATATGAATTAAGCTTGTGTGAACCTTCGGAATTTCAAAACCCGAATCCCAGGCAAGCTAAGATTCAGATTTGGGGGCGAACACATTATCCATATGCTGAGGGGGTGGGGAGGGAACTACCAACCAATGATGTTGATACCCCTAAACACATATAAACTGGTGACGTTGGAATTTTTACACTATTCATATAGTATTAAAAAAGAGCCTAATTCAAACTCTTTCAAGGGATATCTGTCTGCTGTATTGTGGTAGCAATTCCTTAAACACTTGACCTCTATTTAGCCACATAAACCTATTAGTTTGTTCATAAATCAATTTACAGTAGATTGAAGTATTCTGCTAAAACAGTACCATAGGAATAAATCAACAATGCATGCGAGAAACATGAAATGATCTCTGCGGTGTACACTCTGGCTATGCTGTCACCCGGATCTTAAGACTTTGTTAAGTGGCAGGTAGTAGAAATATAATGGTATTACGGGCAAGAAACACAGTTCCAAATGTTTAGCTAAAATATAGTTGAGTGAAGCCACGATAATCAGGGACCAAGATTTTAATTTTAAATTGTATTCAAATGTATCATGCTATGTATCAAATTGTAGTTAGGACGGCAATTTCTAAGCTGTCTATTAATTCCACTTACTATAGTAAATAGTTGTCCCTAAAAGAGTATAAATTCAAATGTTTTGTTTTGCACCTATCTTTGTATTTTTAGGCCTATACACAATCCATATTCTTGTTTGTTTTTGTGTTTAATATATAGTATACCAGTTATTAAAAAGTTATAGAGCTAACAAATTATTGTTACCTAAGGTCAAATTTGTTGGGCCTAAAGAAGGTTATAGGCACTATAAGTATTTACACTAATAAAGACAACTTATTATGGAAATCTAGAATACATTACATATTAATACATTGGTAGGTGACACTGATGTAGCAGGTCAATCCATACATCAAGTAGGCTGTGACACACCACATTTTATTTGTAAGAAAAATGTTTTATACCTAACCTTTAAATTTAGACCAATTGCAAATATGTTTATGGGACAATTAAGTACAGTAGGACCTACCTAGAGTTCATTTAGAACTATACTTTATTCACGGTAAGAATTACTCTCTGAAAGGTCTTTTTTCCTACCAATATCCTACTATATAATAGCTTTCTGGTAGGGAAAAAGGCCTTTCAGAAAACAATTTCTACGCTGAACAGACTTTAGGTCTAATGAAGTTTATTTACAATGTAGTCCCTATTTCATAAATATTGTAAATAATATTTAAATCTTTATATCTTTAGGTTATAGCTGATAGTAAAATGAAAACATTCTTCGAAACAATGTGTTCCAAGTAATGGGGATGAAGTGTCTTGATAAATATAAGATCCTAGACGATAAAGACACATCAGTAGTAGATATGGAAGATATTGCTCTAGTTCTTCCAGTACCCAAAATATCATGTGTGAGGGACTCTGTGAGGTACAGCTTCATTAGCCCTATTAACATTTTGGAAAAAATTAAATGTATGACTCAGTTGGTAGTGCTCAGATATACTGAATCAAGGGTCCAGGGTTCAATTCCCTACAATGTCAAAAAAAAGTTTGATGGAGTGGGTTCCTTTACACATCAGGGATGCATTTACAGCTGGGCGTTGTGTTCGTTCATTGGATTTTAAGGCATGTGCTGACAAGTCATTATGTTCAAAGTGCATGTTAAACAATCTCAATAATCTAGTATTTTACATTTTGACAGTCTCACATGTCTAGACAGCAATTACCTCCATAAACTAATGTGAACTTATTTACTAATTACAAGTGAGACAAAATTGTACTTCCATAACGTTACGTGTAGCCTACTTGTTTTAAATTCGAAAAACAATTAGTCCTAAAAAAAAAAATTTAACATTTTTTTACAGAATTACATCAACAATTATCCACAACAAATACCAACCTTCTGCAATGTAAAGCAAGATTTTATCATGTCTTTAATTTGTCTCTCCATAACATAAGATCGGGGGATAGAACACAATAGCCCGGTTTTAGGATATATCCTTAAAAAAGAAAAAAGTTACCAAACACTCTTATTAGTCATACTAAACAAATAGAAAGTACTAACATAAAAATATTTACACTCTCAGTATAATAAATTAAACTAAAGTTTGACTTATTTATTTCAAGGGTTACCTTTTCACCATATTCCTTCGAGGCGCAATAATCTATAGCATCTTAAGCATTTAACTTTTTTTTTGGAAACAATCCCATATCTTGTAGATTAATAACTATGTCCTTGTTATCTAATGAAAAAAAATATTGTGTCTTTCAATGAATTAACTAGGCCTTCATTTAAATTTTCACACATAATTATTGACAAGAACTTAAAAATATTCCAAACAGTCACATTAGAAAATTAGGCGAATTTTAAGTTAGTCACAGTAAAACAAGATGGCACTCTTTAAAAAAAGAAAGAAGCTATACTACCTCTTTTTAAAAAAAATATTTTACACTTAAAATTATCATAAAACAATACAAAAGAAACAAAAATAATTTAATATAATCTTATCAAACTTAAACTAACCTTCAATTAAACAAAATTACATTTTTGAAGCTTTTGTTAAAATCTAGTAATTTAGTTGTGAGGTTGTGAAACGTATTTAGTGAAAAGCAGTAGTAAACAACGATAGAGGTGTTTAAAATTTGTTCCATAAAATAATTAATCAAAAACAAAGTAACAAAAATATTATAACGTAACTAGTTTATGTGTGTCTTAGATGATTAATAACACAACTAGGAAGTGTTATTTTGATAAAAATATTTTTTCTTAAAATTGGACGATTGTGTTCTAGGCCTATTACCTAAGATTTTTTTTTGTTTTTTAAATAAAATGCAAATATTTTGCCAATAAGTTGAGAAAAGTGTCACTTATCTGGTTCATGCTGCGAGCTCTTTTTTAATGTTTAAGTTAGATAGTTTTGCTTTAATAATCAAAGAAACAGCTAAAGTGTCCTTCCTTAACACTCCCATTACTGTGACTTTACCCTTATTTTTCTAGAAAAATAGCCTAATTAATGAGATGTTGAAGTGGTAGTAAACAATATGCCATCTAATCTGATTGAGGGTCAATATTCATCTCACAAATTATTATTTTTTTAATGTTGTAATAAATATATAATTATGTATTATTATGTAATATATACCAGCAGTTTTGTGTGTCTAATATGATTAATAAAGTAACTAAGCCTAAATGAACTTAATAAAATGTTGTTAAAAATAGTTTTGTTAAAACAGATGGCTAATATGTTTTTAAGTCTAGCTTATAAATATTTAAAAGCATGACATTCGATCAGTCTGTGGGTCAAGATTCAGATTT